>JAKOGI010003617.1:0-47531 GCA_029747015.1 Carnegiea gigantea | reverse complement strand
ACACAAGGGGGTGCTTTGGATGGGATTTGAACCCTTGACTTGATAAATATTTATGTCCCCTTTCATGCTGCAAAAGTTGACAAAAGTTGGAGTTGAGGAAGTCAACCAACTAGGGCCTTATTTCGAACTGTGCTGGATTGCGCCCTGCAGTGCGCGGTCTCAGGTTTTGGCTTGGTTGACTGACCAAATGGACTCCAAATGCCTTGAAAAAGGTCTTGTTGGAAAGCTAAGATCTTAAGCTTTAAGGGGGTGGTGTGTGCAGGAAATTTTCCCCTCTATATTTTGCTCCAACAGCGACACAAAACCGGGCCAGAAACTGGGCGAACTGGGCAGTGCATCTTCTGCTGTGTTTATGAGTTTTCTGACCAAGGCATGAACTTCTTTGGCCTCCTTGGGGGTTGAATGGGTGTGAGGGTTTTCTGAATGTATGGATGAAGCTTGGGCACGATGGTCCCCATCATCCTCCCTGGCTTGTTTGGAGTTTGACCTCAAACTCGGTAACTCCTCATCTTCATCATAGTATGGGCTCAAATCAGCCACATTGAAGGTGGCGGATACCCCATAATCACCGGGAAGGTCGACTTTGTAAGCATTGGGCCCGACCTTCTCCAATATCTCAAACGGGCCATCGGACCTTGGCATGATTTTGGACTTGCGTTTGCTTGGGAATCTCTCCTTCCGCAAGTGGACCCACACTAAGTCTCCCAGCTGAAAGTGGACCTCCTTCTTGTGCTTATTGGCTTGATGCATGGCTTGGGTATTAGCCTTCTCAATCCTTTCCCGGACTTGAGCATGAAGGTCCTTGATCTCTTGGGCTCGTTTTTCAGCCTCCTAACTAAACTTGCTAGGTGTGGGAATGGGAGTGAGGTCTAAGGGTGTTCTTGGATTGTACCCATAGACCACTTGGAAGGGGGAGAGGTGGGTGGCTTTGCTTGGTGCACGGTTGAAAGCGAACTCCGCAGGAGGTAGGAGTTCATCCCAAGCCTTGATGTTCTTCTTCACAAGCACCCTAAGTAAGGTGCCCAAGGTCCGGTTAGTCACCTCGGTTTGGCCATCGGTTTGGGGATGACAAGTGGTACTAAACTTGAGAAGTGTCCCCATCTTTCTCCAAAGTGTGAGCCAAAAGTGACTAAGGAACTTAGTGTCCCTATCCGAAACCATGCTCTTAGGAATGCCATGAAGTCTCACAATCTCTTTGAAGTAAAGATTGGCTATGTGGGAAGCATCATGAGTGGTGTGGCAAGGAACAAAGTGGGCCATTTTGGAGAATCGGTCCACCACCACCATGATGGAGTCCTTGCCTCTTTGTGTGCGCGGCAAACCCGTGATGAAATCCAAGCTAATATCTTCCCATGGGGCTAGTGGTATGGGCAAAGGGGAGTAGAGGCCGTGGGAAAGGACATGGCTTTTGGCCATGTGGCAAGTTGAGCATCTTTTGATGAAATGCTCCACGTCTCTAGCCATTTTTGGCCAATAGTAGTGCTCCTTGAGCATTGAGCACGTCTTGTCTGCCCCAAAGTGGCCGGCTAGAGCACCACCATGCAACTCTTGGATTAGCAATTCTCTAAACCCGCACTTGGGTATACAAAGTCGTGACCCCTGGAAGAGGAACCCCTTTAGGAGATGGAAGAGGCCGTGGGGATGGGTTGCACACTTTGCATAGACCTCCTTGAAGTCTTCATCGTTGGTGTACATCCCCTTGACAACCTCAAACCTAAGTACCTTGGATTCAAGGGTAGAGAGCAAGAGATACCTTCTTGAAAGTGCATCGGCCCCCTTGTTCATTTGGCCGGATTTATGGTGGATCACAAAATGGAAGGATTGCATAAACTCTACCCACTTGGCATGTCGTGGGTTGAGCTTATGTTGTCCTTGGATGAACTTCAAAGCTTGGTGATCCGTGTGGAGAATGAACTCTCCTCCAACCAAGTAATGCCGCCAATGCTCTAGTGCCCTCACAATGGCATAGAACTCCTTGTCATATGTAGAGTACTTCCTCTTGGCATCATTCAACTTTTCACTAAAATATGCAATGGGCCTCTTCTCTTGTGACAATACGGCCCCTATGCCAACTCCAGAGGCGTCACACTCTACCTCAAAGACTTTGGAAAAGCTAGGTGGTGCAAGAATGGGTGCACTAGTAAGCTTCTCCTTAATCTCTTCAAAAGCTCGTTGGGCTTGATTACTCCACACAAAGTGCTTGGCCTTGAGGACCTCGGTCATGGGTGCCATAATGGAGCTAAAATCTTTGACAAACCTCCTATAGAAGGAAGCCAAACCATGGAAGCTCCGGACTTGTTGTATGGAGGTGGGAGTAGGCCACTCACGGATGGCCTTGACCTTGTCTTCATCTACATGGATGCCTTGAGCCGAAACCACATAACCCAAGAAGATAACTTGGGGTGTGAAGAAGTGGCATTTCTCAAGATTACCATAGAGCTTCTCTTCGGCCAAAATGCTCAAGACTTGATGGAGGTGGCTTGCATGCTCTTGTTCATCCCGGCTATACACAAGAATGTCATCGAAATAGACAACAACAGATTTGCCAATGACCGCCCTAAGCACCTCATTCATAAGTCTCATGAAGGTGCTTGGTGCATTAGTCAAGCCAAATGGCATAACTAACCACTCATAGAGGCCCCCTTTGGTCTTGAAAGCCTTCTTCCATTCATCCCCTTCAAAGATGCGAATTTGATAATAGCCACTTCTAAGGTCGATTTTGGAGAAGATAGTGGCTCCATGAAGCTCATCAAGCAAGTCTTCCAACCTTGGAATGGGGTACCGGTACTTGCTGGTGATCTTGTTGATAGCTCTACTATCAACACACATTCTCATACTCCCATCTTTCTTGGGCACAAGCAATGCCGGGACGGCACACGGGCTCAAACTCTCACGGATTAACCCCTTGGATAGGAGGGCATCCACTTGTCTTTGAACCTCTTGAGTTTCTTGAGGGTTCATGCGGTATGCCGGCTTGTTTGGGAGTGCGGCACCGGGAATAAGATCAATCTTGTGTTGGATCAACCTTTTAGGGGGTAGGCCATGGGGTATTTCATGTGGGAAGACATGGGAAAAGGTTTTCATGAGGGGTGTGAGTAAAGGGGGGGAAAACTCCTTTACCTTGGCCGGTTCTTGGCCTAAGAGGATCCACTCTTTGAAGTCTTCAAATTCATGGAGTTGAGAGTGGAGTAAGGTGGTGAGAAGGACATCCAACTTGGGAGTGTCTTGAGGGTCCTTTTGTGGGCTAGGCTTGAGGAGAGTGAGGGTGATTTTCTTGTGATCTTTGGTGAAAGTATAGGTGTTCAAGCGGCCATCATGCATGACTCTCCTATCAAATAACCATGGCCGGCCCAAGAGGACATGACAAGCATCCATGGGCACAATATCACACCAAATTTCATCTTTGTAGGTTCTTCCAATGGAAAAGGAAAGTAAACACCGAGTGGTGATATGCAAACCCTTACCTTGGTTGAGCCATTGGATGGTGTAAGGACTTGGATGAGGTGTGACCGGGAGCTTGAGCTTGTCCACCATGGTCTTCGAAGCCACATTAGCGCAACTCCCACCATCAATGATGAGTGAACACACTTTTCCACTTACGGTGCATCGAGTGTGGAAAATACTTTCCCGTTGTTCCATTTCTTCATGTGAAGCAAGCCCACTCAAAGCTCTTCGGATTACTAAGAGCTCTCCTTCATCCAGGCCCTCTTCAACCTCCTCTATGACTTCATTCAAGTACACCCCTTTCTCATCTTCCTCCTTCTCTACCTCCTCTTCTAGCTCCTCTAGGGAAGCTTGATATTCAGCTAGAGAGACCATTCTCTTGTTGGGACACTCGGAAGCATAGTGGCCAAGGCCTTGGCAACGAAAACACCGGACTTTGCTAGATGGCTTTGGGGGCGGTTGTTTGGAGGGAGTTTGTGGAGTGGTGTTTTGTGGGGGTTTCGGGTTCGGAGATGGGAAGAATTTTTGAGGAGTGTATGGAGGCCTTTGGAAGCCATAAGGCCGTGGGGTAGGCTTGGGGATGGGATTCTTGCCTTTGAGTTTCTTTTGCATTTCAACTTTGTGGGCTAGAGCACTTAGCTCATCAAGAGAGGTGTAGGGATGCAACTCAACAACATGGGCAATTTGCTCATCAAGACCACTCAAGTATCGAATCAAGGTTTGGGAGTCATCCTCCTTCAAATCACATTTCAAGAGGAGTTGTTCATAGTCCCTAATGTACTCTTCTACACTTTTGGAACCTTGTTTGAGGTGGTCGAGTTTAAGGAAATTGTCTTGGAGGTAATGTGGGGGTAAGAATTTGGCCTTTAGTTTGGACTTCATCTTCTCCCAAGTCTTAATCTTACTTTTCCCCTTTCTTACTCTCTTAGACACAACATTGGACCACCAAATAGATGCATATTTGTGAAGTTTCAAGGCCACTAGCTTTACCTTTTTGCCTTCCGGGATGTCTTTGTACTCAAAGACTCGCTCCACCGTTTGCAACCAATCGAGGAAGACATCCGGATCAAGTTGTCCTTCAAACTCCAGGATATCAACTTTGAAATCTCCATATCCTTGTTCATGTTGCCTTTGATGTCGGCTGGGACGTCTACCTTGCTCTTGTTCGCTTGAATCTCCAAAGGGGTTGCTTCCCTCGGAGTCGTCCGAGTCCCCATGCTTGCTTGAACTTCTAGAGCCCCATTGGTGTCGCCTCTTTTCTTCCATAAATTGGCCAAGTTGCCGTTGAAGGTACTTGACTCGAGCCTCAAGTTCGGCTTTCTGCCTATGAGCTTGTTCAGCCACTTGGGAAGGGGTGAGGCTAGCGGACATGATAGCTTTGTGGTGGAAGCTTAGTGTTTTGGGACGGGAAGAGGGAGGCACGGCCGTGTGCAGTGGCACGGGGTGGGCGTGCTCACGGGCTGACCGTGCTGGGACAGGATATGTGGCACGGTCGTGTGGGTTGGCACGGGGTGACCGTGCTGGGTCGCTGGAAAATGAAGGTTGCAGAAATTGTGTGGCACAGTCGTGCTATAGGGGCACGGGGCACCTGTGCTGTGTTTCTGGTTGTGCACGGCTGAAAATCCGTGGGGGAAGTGTTTGGGATGTTTTTGTGGGTTTTGTGTTTGGGATGTGTTTGAGGTTGGAAGCAATACTCAGGAGGGTAGCCTAGTCTCTGATACCAAGTTGATGTATGCTTGCAATGAACACAACCCAAGCTTACTCCACCCTTGTTCTTGCTAAGGAAACTAAGGGAGGAAAGGGAGAGAGTGTAGAAGATAAGAGGAGAATTGATAGAGCAAGCACCTTCAAGAGATAATCCAAGAGGAGCCACTCTTGTTGGATACTTGGGCAATCCCCTTAGATCAATTAGGAATCACCACCTAATTGAGATAAAGGAACCTAGACACCACTTAAGTTGCCACACTTAAGATATAGACTAGGAATTTTGAGGGGGAGAGTTTCTTTGAGAACTCACAAGCTTATGCATTCAAGTTGGTTGCAAAATGAAGGAACCAAGCTGCCTTTCAACAAGCCATGGCCGAGCTCCCTCTCTCCCTAGGCAGCAAATACAAAGCTAAGTACATGTGGGGAAGAGAGACACATCAAATCAGCCACTACAAGTTAAACACCTCACTACCTAGCTTAATCTACCTCATTAGGGGTTATTATGCCTTCCAAATGAGGTGTCAAGCTTACAAAAGTCCTAGAGTGCAGCAAAGGTGAGTCATTAGGCAAGTGGGCAAGCAAAAACCAAGGGAAATCAGCCCCTGGTACCGGCTAGAGACAAACCGGTTAAAAGGGTGTTTTCCTTGTCCTTTTGGCTGGATAATACCAACACAAGGGGGTGCTTTGGATGGGATTTGAACCCTTGACTTGATAAATATTTATGTCCCCCTTCATGCTGCAAAATTTCAGAAACAATGGAGTTGAGTTGGTGGGCCAAACATTCCCTTAATTCGGACTGTGCTGATTGGCGCCCTGCAGTGCACTGTCTTCAGTTTTGGGCTTGGTTGGCTGACCAAATGGACTCCAAATGCCTTGCAAAAGATCTTGTTGGAAAGCTAAGATCCTAAGCTTTAAGGGGGTGGTGAGTGCAGGAAATTTCGCCCTCTATATTTTGCTCCAACAGCGACACAAAACCAGGCCAGAAACTGGACGAACTGGGCAGTGCATCTTCTGCTGTGTTTATGAGTTTTCTGACCAAGGCATGAACTTCTTTGGCCTCTTTGGGGGTTGAATGGGTGTGAGGGTTTTCTGAATGTATGGATGAAGCTTGGGCACGATGGTCAACTTCCAAGAAGAAAAGTGTCAAACAAGAGCGTGCATGGGAACTCTCATATTTTCGCTTATTATGTGAGTTCAAGGACTTTAGACACCATGAAGAAGTCAAGCAAGTGGCGAAAATCTGGATAAAACTCAGATTCCTTCCGGAAGAATTGGTGCCCGATTCATCCCTGCAGAAGGTAATTTTTTTTTGTGCTCATTTTTTGGACTAGCTCAAGTGGACCCACAACTTGAGGCTCCACATGGTTTTGAAGTTTGAGATCTCAGCTTTCAAACAAGCCCAATTATGTTTAATTTGGACGTCGTTTGGTTGGGCTAAATATTACTCAAAGAAGACATGTCCTGCTCCAGTCCAGTTCTGATATAGGTGTAATGTTCGGACCATAACTTTTGATCTACTTATCCAAATTGAGCAAATGAGCCCATTCTGGAAAATATATTTCCAGGGCTTTCCAACAAGCCCAGAATCCCCTGATTTGGACGTGTGTGCTGAGAGTTATGCTCAGTTGAAGTGAAGGCTGCTGCATGGAGTTAATGCTGGGCAAGTGAAGAGACATAGGTTACATGACATCACCTTGCTGACATCATGCACGACTTGGATGGATTTCTGCAGCTGATAGGAAGTCTAGAATGTTCATTGTAACCTCCCCCATTCCTTTAAGTTGTGTCTTTTTATTTTTCCTAAGTCTTTTCAATTTTCTAGCTTTAAATTGCTAGGAGTTTGTGTCTTTTGCTTGTCTTATTGTTGCCTATATATAGTGGGGGTGTGAAGTGTTTCTCAATTTAGAGTTGTAAGCTTTCCCAAGTGAAATACAATTACCTTTGAGTGTGATTCTCAAAAGTATTCCAAATCCCTAGTTCTATATCTTGAATTTTGGCAAGTTCAAGTGGTGTTCTAGGTTCTCTTTTCTTTTCCAATTGGAGTGATTCCTTGGTGAAGACGAGAGGATTTTCCCAAGATCAAGTCCTTGAGTGGCTCCGCGAAGGATTATCTCAAGTGCAAGGTCTTGTTTATCCTTTGTTCTTTTTTGTTATTATTTTCTTTCCATCTCAATCAACCTTCCATTTTCTCTTTACTTTGGTTCAATTCTTATTTGGGTTTATTTGAGTTTGATTTGGTTCACTTACCACCCACATATACATCAGTGGTGTCCGAATTGACATCCCCGAATTTGAAGGCCAACTTGACCCGGACTTATTTCTCGATTGGTTGCACACCATTGAGAGGATATTCGAATATGAGGACATCCCGGAGGACAAGAAGGTAAAACTCGTAGCCCTTAAACTCCGCAATTATGCTTCAATCTGGTGGGCTAACCTTGGAGCGAAAAGAGCAAGAAATGGGAAAGGGAAAATCAGAACTTGGGCCAAAATGAAAGAAAAGCTTAAGGCCAAGTTTCTTCCCTCTCACTATGTGCAAGACAATTATCTCGAGCTCTATCGACTCAAGCAAGGATCCAAGAGTGTGGAAGAATACACTCGGGAGTTTGAACAACTCCTCCTCAAGTGTGATTTGAAAGAAGATGATGTACAAACATTGGTAAGATATTTGAGTGGTCTTGATGAATCAATTGCTCATGTAATTGAGTTGCAACCCTATTCATCCCTAGATGACTTGAGTTCTCTAGCCTATAAGGTAGAGCAACAAAAGAAGACTAAGGAAAAGAGCATCTTTTCCAAGACTCCTTCCCGTCCTTTTTCTCAAGAACCACCTTACTTTCCCCCACAAATTCAAACCCCCTCACCCGCCAAAAGTGTCCCTCCCATCACCCCTCCACCTCCCACAAAAGTGCCCTCACGGCCAAAAGACCAAGTTCGGTGTTTCCGTTGTCAAGGTATGGGACATTTTGCATCTGATTGTCCTAACAAGAGGATTGTTTCCCTGGCTGAGTACCAAGCTTCTTTTGAGGAGCATGAACATGAAGAAGAGGAAAGCTTGGAAGAAAAAGAAGAAGAGGTTATCATAGGCCCCGATGAAGGTGAGTTGCTTGTCATTAGGCGAGCATTGAGTGGATTTGCTACTCAAGAAGGCTTGGAGCAAAGAGAGGCGATTTTCCACACAAGGTGCACTATTCAAGGGAAAGTTTGTACCCTCATCATCGATGGAGGTAGTTGTACAAATGTTGCATCCAAAACCATGGTGGACAAGCTCAAACTTGCGACTACACCTCATCCTAAGCCTTATAGCATCCAATGGCTAAATCAAGGCCAAGGTATATACATTTCTCATCAAAGCCTCATTTCTCTTTCTATTGGAGACCACTATAAGGATGAGATATTGTGTGACATTTCTTCCTATGGATGCAAGTAATATATTATTGGGTAGACCATGGATGTTTGATCGCCATGTAATTCATCATGGGCGCCTCAACACCTACTCCTTTATTAAGGATGAGAAGAAAATCACCTTGACCCCTATTCCATCGTGCCAAAGCCCCAAGCCACAAAAGGACCGACAAGCCTTAACCCTCATTCATCCTTCCCAAACCCTTGCCCCCAAAGAAGATTTCTCACTTCCGCCTCTTCTCCTCACCAGGTATGACCCGTTTTATCATCCTCCCCTCACCCTCTTCTATATCTCTCTAGAGGTGATGCCCTGTGACCTCCTTCCCCAAAAGCTCCCATATTGTGAGCGTGACCCCTTTCTTGAGAGGCTTGCTAACCCTTTGAGTTTGAGGACAAACTCAAAACCACCTGGGGAGTATGATGCATATTCCCATATGCATCATTTTTATTTAAGGTCAACTTCCAAGAAGAAAAGTGTCAAACAAGAGCGTGCATGGGAACTCTCATATTTTCTCTTATTATGTAAGTTCAAGGACTTTAGACACCATGAAGTAGTCAAGCAAGTGGCGAAAATCTGGATAAAACTCATATTCCTTCCGGAAGAATTGGTGCCCGATTCATCCCTGCCGAAGGTAATTTTTTTTGTGCTCATTTTTTGGACAGGCTCAAGTGGACCCACAACTTGAGGGGCCACATGATTTTGAAGCTTAAGATGTCAGCTTTAAAATAAGCCCAATTTTATTTAATTTGGACGTCATTTGATTGGGCAAAGTAGCACTCAAAGGGAAGTTGTCCTGCTCCAGTCCAGTTCTGATACAGGTGTAATGTTCGGACCATAACTTTTTATCTACTTATCCAAATTGAGCAAATGAGCCCATTCTGGAAAATAGATTTCCAGGGCTTTCCAACAAGCCCAGAATCACCTGATTTGGACGTGTGTTCTGGGAGTTATGCTCAATTGAAGTGGAGGCGGCTGCAAGGATTAAATGCTGGGCAAATGAAGAGACCTTGGTTACATGACATCATGTGGATGACATCATGCACGACTTGGAGTGTTCTAGATGGATGTCTTCAGCTGATTGGAAGCCTAGAATATTCTTTGTAACCTCCCCCACCCCTTTATGTTGAGTCTTTTTCATTTTCCAAGCCTTTTCAATTTTCTAGTTTTAATTGCTAGGAGTTTCTAAGTCTTTTGGTTATCTTTGTTTAGCCTATAAATAGGTGGGTTATGTAGTTGCATTTGAATTCAGAGTTGTAAGCTTTTCCAAGAGTAGTACAAACACCTTGAGAGTGATTCTCATTTGTGTCCAAAAAAAAAAAATCCCTAGTTCTATATCTTGAATTTTGGCAAGTTCAAGTGGTGTTCTAGGTTCTCTTTTCTTTTCCAATTGGAGTGATTCCTTGGTGAAGACAAGAGGATTTGCCCAAGATCAAGTCCTTGAGTGGCTCCGCGAAGGATTATCTCAAGTGCAAGGTCTTGTTTATCCTTTGTTCTTTTTTTATTATTTTCATTCCATCTCAATCAACCTTCCATTTTCTCTTTACTTTGGTTCAATTCTTATTTGGGGTTTATTTGAGTTTGATTTGGTTCACTTACCACCCACATATACATCACTATGGTTCTGAGTTAAGGTGTTTCTAACCATGGCGTGGATTTCCTTGACCTCCTTGACACTCCTCTGAACCTCCTTGATCTCCTCAGCAGCATTGGACTCCTTGGCTTGATGGTCTCCATCAAGGTACATTATATTTGGTATCAGAGCAAGTTCAGAACTTGGCCTGAAATCCACGCCATCCATGCGCCCTCAAAGCCACCCCAAACACATTCCCAAACACAAACCCCAAAACTTGCTGTTATCAACCGTACCGGGCAGAAATATAGCACGGTCACCCCGTGCCATTAAGCACGACTGTGCCACACCTATTCCGTGCTATTTCACTTGTTTAAAGTCACCTGGCTCAAGCATGAGTGCTACAAGCATGACCTTGGAAGAGAGGTTTGAAGCCTTGATGAAACAAAATGAGTTTATGTCCAAAAAGATTCAAGAGGATGCACAAAAGAACTAAGAAACTCAAGCACAAAATGAATACTTAAGAAAGCAATTAGGTTCGATTTTGAAGCAAAAGCAAAAACTAAATGAAGATACTCTTCAATCTGAACCTAGGGTGCGTGAACAAGTCTTTAGTCATGAAGTTGATTCATCAAGTGAAGAGGAACCAACCAGAATGACTAGAGAGGAGCCACAGTTTCAAGCTAACTCTAATGACTTCAAAGTGGAAATTCCTGAATTTGAAGGTAAGCTTGATCCTGAAGAGTTCTTGGATTGGCTACACATAGTTGAGAGAGTCTTTGAGTACAAGGACATCCTAAAAAACAAGAAGGTGAAGCTGGTTGCTTTAAGGCTTCAAAAGTATGCTTCTCTTTGGTGGACTAATTTGTGTGCCAAAAGCATAAGACAAAGGAAGTCCAAAATCAGAACTTGGGAGAAGATGAAATCAAAGCTTAAGGCTCGGTTTCTTCCTCGTACCTATGTTTAAGATTGCTACTCTCAACTGCACCACCTGAACCAAGGTAATTTGAGTGTAGAAGAATACACTTGTGAATTTGAAAAGCTTGTGATTAAGTGTGATCTTCAAGAACCAGAAGAGCAAACAATCATTAGGTACTTAGGAGGTCTTGATCCTAAGTACGCTAATATTGTTGATTTGTAAGCTCATACTTCATTCGATGAGAAATGTGTGCTGGCTCACAAGTTTGAGCAGCAAAAGAAGAATTGACAGCTCCTGATGGGGACCATCGTGCCCAAGCTTCATCCACACATTCAGCAAACCCTCACACCCATTCAACCCCCAAGGAGGCCAAAGAAGTTCATGCCTTGGTCAGAAAACTCATGTACACAGCAGAAGATGCACTATCCAGTTCGTCCAGTTTCTGGCCCGAATTTGTGTCGCTGTTGGAGCAAAATATAGAGGGGGAAATTTCCTGCACGCACCACTTCCTTAAAGCTTAAGATCTTAGCTTTCCAACAAGACCTTTTACAAGGCATTTGGAGTCCATTTGGTCAGCCAACCAAGCCCAAAACTGAAGAGAGTGCACTGTAGGGCGCCAATCAGCACAGTCCGAATTAAGGGAATGTTTGGCCCACCAACTCAACTCCATTGTTTCTGAAATTTTGCAGCGTGAAAGGGGACATAAATATTTATCAAGTTAAGGGTTCAAATCCCATCCAAAGCACCCCCTTGTGTAGGTTTTATCCATCCAAAAGGACAAGCAAAACATCCCTTTACCCGGTTTGTTGCTAGCTGGTACAAGGGCTATTTTTCTTGGACTTTTTGCTTGTCAACTTGCTTCCCCACTTGCTGAATGACTCATCTTGCTGAAACCTAGGACTTTTGTAAGCTTGAAACCTCATTTGGGAGGCATAATAACCCCTAATGAGGTAGATTAAGCTAGGTAGTGAGGTGTCTAGCTAGTAGTGGCTGATTAGGTGTGTTTCTCTTCCCCACATGTACTTAGCTTTGTATTTGCTGCCTAGGAAGAAAGGGAGCTCGGCCATTGCTTGTTAAAAGGCAACTTGGTTCCTTCATTTTGCAACCAACTTGAATGTATAAGCTTGTGAGTTCTCAAAGAAACTCTCCCCTCAAAATTCCTAGTCTATATCTTAAGTGTGGCAACTTAAGTGGTGTCTAGGTCCCTTTCTATCAATTAGGTGGTGATTCCTAGTTGATCTAAGGGGATTGCCCAAGTATCCAACAAGAGTGGCTCCTCTTGGATTATCTCTTGAAGGTGCTTGCTCTATCCAACCTCTCCTCTTATCTTCTACATTCTCTCACTTTCCCCCATTAGTTTCCTTGGCAAGAACAAGGGTGAAGTAAGCTTGGGTTGTGTTCATTGCAAGCATACATCAGCTCCCAAGACATGAAAATCCAAAGCCCTCACCATATGATGCACTTTCTAAGACCTTGAAATGAAGATTAAAGAAGGGATCTCAAGTAAAGAAGCAAATGTAAGAGAAAAGAGGAAGGGTTTGTAAGCAACAATGGAACAAGAAGATAAACTAAGCTTACTTGGATAAGATATCACCACCAAGTTTACTTAGGGCTCTCCTTAAGGATCAAGTGAGATAAGATATCATCACTCAATTGATCTTCAAGGACTCTTGAGCACCACACTAGGGAGCTATCCTAGTGATAAGCAAGAGTAGAGAGAAAACAAGGGAGTTAAACTCAACCCAAATTCATTCATTCATAAGTGCCTACAAGCTGAGGTTCTCCCCTCTTTTATATGTCTTAACATTCAGCAAAACTCATGAAAACTAGGCCAAACAACCGGCCAAGTGACAAGGGGTGAAGGGGGACCAAAAAGTAATAAGTACAAAAGTAAAAGCAAAAAGCTGCTAGCACTTTTCAGAACTGCAACACCAACTTCCAATGAGCATAACTTTCAAAATGCTTGCCCAAATGGGTTCATTCCAAATCTGGGAGAAACCTCTAAGAGTCTAATTTCCAGCAAGGCCTCTTGCAGCTTCAAATTCCCAGCCGTTTGAAAGTTACACCCTAAAAAAAGCAAGGATATATCTGCTGCCTTCGGACTGCACCTCTTCTGAATTTGCTTACTTTTGACACCTCAACCAAGGACTAGACTTCAAACTCTGTTGCTGGCCTTTTAGTACACTCCAAAAGGATTTCAAAAAGTGGATTCAATAGTTCCATAGTTCATCTAATGATAGAGAAAATGGAGCTTCAAAACCAGGTACTGAAATGGCTGTTCTAGACAGTTTGTATAGCTTGACTTCAATGGCTGAGTTGCATAGGCAAATGAAGTCCAAATGACTTGAAATTTGCTTTATTAGAAAGCTAACTTCCTAAAATTAAAATGAAGGCAATAAAATGGGCCTAAACCATCTTTATCCTAGGTGATTAGGGTCACCAAGTTGCAGCACTTACTGACCAAAATTGTTGGGCAATGGCCTTGATCTTCTATGAGTTTTCTTATGACTTGGGTGGTTCTTGGACTTCCTTGGGGGTGGATTGCCTTTGAACTTTCTCACTCTCATTGCCTCCCATGGGTACATCACCACATGACCAAACCATGAACAAGGGGAATTCATCTTTGATGTAAGTCTCAAGGGTAGGAACAACCCAAGCCAACTTACAACAAGAACATAACCAAAACAAGTGGAAAACTCATGAACCAAGGGGGGCACGGTCGTGCTTAAGGACGCGGTGTGGCCGTGCCAAATTTCTGCCCTTCATGCCTAAAGTTTGTGATTTCTCACGGTTTGAAGTGGTTTTGTGTTTGGGCTAAAAACTGAATCAAAGCAAGAAGTCTTGGCCTTGATTAAGCTTGAAAAGAGTATGAGAAAGGGTAGGAAATGTGTGGAATGAAAAGAATGAGAAGTTCACTAATTAGAACACAAAAGAGAACTTATGGTTTAAGGAATCCAAAAGCTAGCTTTATGAGCTTTAAATGAATTCAATGTCTTTGGGATAGTACTAAGCTTTGTGATTAGATAAGATATAACCAATCACCTAACTTAGGGCCCTTAATCTTTGATTAGGATACAAATACACTACCTAATCAATGATTAAGACTCACTTGAACACCACCTTAATCGGCCTAATTAAGGATAAGCAAGTTAAGTGTTTAAGAGGAACACAAGACACAAAGTCTTTGCTTAATTTCAATACTCAAACTTATTATCTTACAAAAGGGCAGCAAAGGCATTTATAAGGCCTTTAAACACACGGAAAAAGCTTTCCTTCTAGGCAAAGAAAGTTATTAAGCTAATCCTATGCTTAGTTACACACGGTTTAAACTTAAACATGCATAAGCTGAAAGTTTAAGCTACAAAACACAAGATTTCTCTCTTAAACTCTTTCCTAAGCATTAAGAAACCTTGTTGACTCAATTTCCCTTCAAGGAAGGTAAGGGATGCACGGCTGTCACCTCAAAAGGCTGATGAATGCATGGCTGCCAAGTTGTTTGAGTGTGGCCGGTCTATAGCTTGCCATGTGTCGCCTTCTTCATGCTTCCACGTGTCATTCTCCTATGTGGCTGAGTGGCAGCTTGCCAAGCAGCTCTAGGTGACCAAGTAGGCAAGCACACACCTCAAGCAAACCCATCTAGGAGGGAAATCCACCTTGCTAAGCAACCGGGTATCTAGGTGCCCGTTTCTGCCGTGATTTGTGCTTCATGGTTGACACCTCAAATGCTGAGTAATCTTGGCTTTTCTTACATGAAAGAAACCTCAAGATGTCTAGTTTGCCCTCGTTTTTGAATCATAGCATTTGAATGTCGTTTACCCCTTGAATGAGCCTGATTTCCCAAACCGTGCAGATTGGACTCCAAAACAGCACAGGTTTACTAATTAGCTTAATTCACTAACCAATTAAACTCCAAATCTGGTAATTCCAATTGGACATGAAATCTAAGATCTTGGGGACCCAAAATATGTAAAACTACAAGACTTAAACCAAACTATATCATAAGAAATAAAAAGAACAAAACTGGGTTCATCCTGGCCTTGCTGGGCAGTTTTGACACCTTGGGTTTAATTGCTGATTTGAACGACCAAATGAAGTCCAAATTAGATGAAACATGATTTGTTGGAAAGCTAACATCTTGAACTTCAAATCCATCAAAAACTATTAGACGTAAACCCTTGGTATGTTTGAGAAATTAAGTATACAAAACGGGTTAGCTGCTGGAATTAACCCTTGCCCTGCAGTTTCAATGCTTAATCAAAACTTGGATGATTTATTCATCCTTAAACCAGCATATTGAGCTTACCTAATTGATTTGATTCTTTTAAAACAAAAGGGATGGAGGGATTTCCATCAATCTTACACCCCTAAACCCACGGCATCCCTTTCCCCTACTCCATAGAAAAGCCAAACTCCACAAAAGGGCCTACCCCCACAACCCACACCAAAACCACTTCCTAAAGGTGTTCAAAGATGTTTTAAGTGCCAAGGCTTTGGCCACTTAGCATGAGATTGTACGAACCGAAGGTTTGTTACCTTGGCCGAATGGAAGGCAGTAGAGGAGGTCGAATTAGAGGAGGAAAATGAAGAGCATGGTGGAGATAATCTTGAGGAGATAGTGGTAGAGGCAAATGAAGGAGAATTGCTCACCTTGGACACCCACCATCCACCATGAAGCAATGAGCATCTCGGCCTTCTTATCACTTTT
This sequence comes from Carnegiea gigantea, assembly GCA_029747015.1. NCBI lineage: Eukaryota > Viridiplantae > Streptophyta > Magnoliopsida > Caryophyllales > Cactaceae > Carnegiea > Carnegiea gigantea. Next base: position 31,780 of record JAKOGI010003617.1, on the reverse strand, counting down.
GATGAACCACCAAACCTTTTCCCCATTCCACCCATAACCAAAACACTCAAACAAAACTTCTGTCAATCCATTGTAGAACCATTACTAAAAGCTCCTAATTCTGAGTTAAAACCATGTGAGGAAGTGGTTCAAAGCAAGTCCAAGGAGTCCCCTATGTACAACACTAAAATCAGCAAGGGTGATGCATGTCCCGAGGGTCTAAGCTAATAATCAAATTAAGAGTGAAAGCTTACAAACCAAGGGAGAATACAATCATGAGAAAACCAAGGAAAGTGGCACATAAGATGTTGGTTGTGAGGCAACAAACATGTAAGGAAGGAATGGAACTTAGAATCAAGGGATTCTAAGTGAAAATCAAAAGGGAGTTTGATGTAATTTGATGTATATCACAAGGGATGAATGGAACCAAGTTACAAGCTACTAAGATTATGAAGCAACCAAGTGAAAACCACACGAAATAGGTGTGGCACGGTCGTGCCTTTAGGCACGGGTAGGCCGTGCCACTTTTCTGGTCGTGGCACCATGTTTCTCACTTTTGCACGGTTGAGTATGGTTTGGGGTTTGTAATGGAAGCTATACTATTAGGGGTAGTCTAAGCCTTGAATAAGCATGGGGATAGATATGTGACTGGCTTGTAAATGAGAGAAAGTGGGAGAGAAGCAAGTTGAGATTTACTAACTCAAAATTAAGGCTAGCAACCTCACTTTAACTCTCTTTGAATCCTTGAGTATAAACACCAAATGAGATAGAACTAAACTTGAAGAATGGATATAGAAACACCACCAAACTCAAGTTTAGGGCCCTTAAACTATGATTAAGATACAGATATCACCACTTAATCAAGCTTAAGACTTCACTTGAACACCACCTTAATCGGCCTAATTAAGGATAAGCAAGTTGAGTATTTGAGTTGCACTAAGGCATGAAAGCTACAAGCTCTCAAAACTGATTTTCATTCAAAGTTGGAAGATGATATTCAAGGGGGCCGTGTACATGCTTAAATACAAGACAACAAGCACACACACAAGCACCTTGACCTTTCCCTCCTAGTGAGCAAAGGTATTAAGAACTAATACAAGCTGATTGTGCTAAACTAAATTACAAGCTTGCTTAAACTAATCTAATACATTTTAAACATAAAGTAAAACATTACTAATATTCATTATACATCAATCTACTCTTAAACTAAGCTTAATACATGCTGAGATTTTGCTGAGCTCCCATTGGTTAGCCGTAAAGTGGTCCTTGCCTTTTGTCTAGCCAATAGCATGCAAGAGACACTATTTTTGCTGTTTGTTCTTCATTGGTCCAACCTTCCCAAGGTCTTGCAGCCCATCATTGATGCCTAGGGACGTGTGCCAAGCTTTGAAGAGTGTGCCAAATCTGCTGAGTTGAAGGAAACCCACCGGTGAAGGCAAAAATAAACCGGGACAGCAGACCGGGTTCAAGGATAGTTTCTGGCCAGTTTTGGGACTAGGATTAGGCTTAGCAAAAGTGATGATGATTCGGTTTTCAGGCCATGGGGGGTCACTTTGGGATGTGTATAAACCCCTCCCACAAAGAAACTAAGGTTAAAGTATGTTTAAGTAAGGTAATTAGGCTTAAACATTTTACCGCGTAGATTAGAGCCTAATCTGACTGGTTTGGGAAAAGTCCTTGATCTCTCATCCTCTTGTGGGTATGATTGAAAACTAATGCTTAGACCTGAAAGTAGACATTATGAGGATTCCAAAAATGTATAATTTCAAGATTAAGCCATCATATAGCTTAAGTTATGAATTAATCAAAACCGTGCTTATTCTGGTCCTACTGGGCAGTTTTGACACCTTGTGTTTAATTGCTGATTTGAACGAACCAATGAAGTCCAAATTGGATGAAACTTGATTTGTTGGAAAGCTACATCTTGAATTTCAAATACTCAAAAAAATTAGATTTAAACCCTTAGTATGTTTGAGTAATTAAGTACACAAAAACTGTTTAGCTGCTGGAATTAACCCTTGCCCTACAGTTTCAGGTCTTAAACAAAATAAGGATGATTTATTCATCCTTTATTCTTTAAAATGAATTTACCTAGCTTGATTTGATTCTCTAAATCAAGGAGCATGGTGGGATATGCATCATTCTCCCCTTGTTAAAAAGATTTGTGCTCAAATCAGTTTAGGTAATTACCTCCTCTTCTTGATTCATTGGATGGCTGAAATAGAATCAACCATTCAAATAGCTTGCCTTTGATTTTGGAGGCTCTCTTCTCTTCATGTCCCTTGCTGATTTGAATATTGGACTTAAGGGACTCTTTGAATATATCATGAACCACTTCCTCACTTACTCTTAATTCAAGATTAGGAGTTGTAAGCAATGGTTGTGAATGCTCTTGACAGAAGGTTTGTTTGAGTGCCTTGGGTGTGGGTGGAGTGGGGAAAAAGATTGATGGTTCACCAAGAGATAGGAAAAGAATACTTTGATTCTCCTTACCTTTTGGTGGGGGGTGAGTGTGTAGGGAGAGCATGGAGCCTTCATCAGCTTCTACCATGACTTCTTCAAGATCATCTCCATCATGGTTTTCAACTTCCTCTTCTTTTTCTTCCTCTAATTCGACCTCCTCAGTGGCCTTCCATTCAGCTAAAGTGACAAACCTTCGGTTTGTACAATCTGATGCTAAGTGACCAAAGCCTTGGCACTTAAAACACTTTGGGATGTTTCTAGGAAGGGGTTTTGGTGTGAGTTGTGGGGGTAGGCCTTTTTGTGGAGTTTGGTTCTTTTGTGGAGAAGGGGAAAGGGATGCCATGGGTTGAGGGACATAAGATGAACTCCCCTTGTTTAAGATTTGTTCATATGGTGAGGGATTTGGGATTTCATACCGTGAGGGCGGTTTGCTCTTCTTTTGCTGCTCAACCTTGTGAGCTAGCACACATACTTCATCAAAAGAAGTGTAAGCTTGCAAATCAACAACATTAGCATATCTAGGATCAAGACCTCCCAAGTATCTAACAATTGTTTGTTCTTCTGGCTCTTGAATATCACACTTAATCACAAGCTTTTCAAATTCACGAGTGTATTCTTCTACACTCAGATTACCTTGGTTCAAGTGATGGAGTTGAGAGTAACAATCTTGAACATAGGAAGGAGGAAGAAACCTAGCTTTGAGCTTTGATTTCATCTTCTCCCAAGTTCTGATTTTGAACTTCCTTGCTCTTACTCTTTTGGCACACAAGTTAGTCCACCAAAGGGAAGCATATTTTCGAAGCCTTAAAGCAATCAGCTTCACCTTCTTGTCTTCTGGGATGTCCTTGTACTCAAAAACTCTCTCAACTGTGTGTAACCAATCCAAAAAACGTTCAGGATCAAGCTTGCCTTCAAACTCTGGGACTTCAACCTTAAAATCGTTAGAGTTAGCTTGAAACCGTGGGTCTTGTCTAGTCATTCTCAATGGTTCATCCTCACTAGATGAATCAAGAGTATGGCTAAACACTTGCTCTTGCCTTTCGCAATCAGATTGGAGTAGTTCTTCATTAGCTTGTTGCTTTTATTTCCAATATGCATCAAGCTTTTTTTGGAGGTACTTGTTTTGAGCTTGAGTTTCTTGATCTTTTCGTGAGTCTTCTTGAATCATTCTAGATAGAAACTCATTTTGCTTCATTAAAGCATCAAACCTCTCTTCCAAGGTCATGTTTGTAGTACTCATGTGTGAAGTAAGTGGCTTAAACAAGTAGGAACTGATTTTGTGATGGAGGGGAATGGCTTTTTTTTTTTTTGGTGGAAGTGTAGGGGACGTACCAGGCCTAGGAGAAACTTGCTCTGATACCAAATATGATGTATGTCCCAAGAGGAAAGCTTACAAACCAAGGGAGAATACAATCATGAGAAAACCAAGGAAAGTGGCACATAAGATGTTGGTTGTGAGGTAACAAACATGTGAGGGAGGAATGAACTTAGAATCAAGGGATTCTAAGTTAGAATCAAGGGATTCTAAGTGAAAATCAAAAGGGAGTTTGATGTAATTTGATGTATATCACAAGGGATGAATGGAACCAAGTTACAAGCTACCAAGATTATGAAGCAACCAAGTGAAAACCACACGAAATAGGTGTGGCACGGTCGTGCCTTTAGGCACGGGTAGGCCGTGCCACTTTTCTGGTCGTGGCACCATGTTTCTCACTTTTACACGGTTGAGTATGGTTTGGGGTTTGTGATGGAAGCTAGACTATTAGAGGTAGTCTAAGCCTTGAATAAGCATGGGGATGGATATGTGAGTGGCTTGTAAATGAGAGAAAGTGGGAGAGAAGCAAAGTTGAGATTTACTAACTCAAAATTAAAGCTAGCAAACTCACTTTAACTCTCTTTGAATCCTTGAGTATAAACACCAAATGAGATAGAACTAAACTTGAAGAATGGATACAGAAACACCACCAAACTCAAGTTTAGGGCCCTTAAACTATGATTAAGATATAGATATCACCACTTAATCAAGCTTAAGACTTCACTTAAACACCACCTTAATCGGCCTAATTAAAGATAAGCAAGTTGAGTATTTGAGTTACACTAAGGCATGAAAGCTACAAGCTCTCAAAACTGATTTTCATTCAAAGTTGGAAGATGATATTCAAGGGGGCTATGTACATGCTTAAATACAAGACAACAAGCACACACACAAGCACCTTGACCTTTCCCTCCTAGTGAGGAAAGGTATTAAGAACTAATACAAGCTGATTTGTGCTAAAGTAAATTACAAGCTTGCTTAAACTAATCTAATACATTTTAAACATAAAGTAAAACAATACTAATATTCATTATACATCAATCTACTCTTAAACTAAGCTTAATACATGCTGAGATTTTGCTGAGCTCCCATTGGTTAGCTGTAAAGTGGTCCTTGCCTTTTGTCTAGGCAATAGTATGCATGAGACACTCTTTTTGCTGTTTGTTCTTCATTGGTCCGACCTTCCCAAGGTCTTGTAGCCCATCATTGTTGCCTAGGGATGTGTGCCAAGCTTTGAAGAGTGTGCCAAATCTGCTGAGTTGAAGGAAACCCACCGGTGAAGCAAAAATAAACCGGGACAGCAAACCGGGATCAATGACAGTTTCTGGCCGGTCTTGGGACTAGGATTAGGCTTAGCAAAAGTGATGATGATTCGGTTTTCAGGCCATGGGGGGTCACTTTGGGATGTGTACAAACCCCTCCCACAAAGAAACCAAGGTTAAAGTATGTTTAAGTAAGATAATTAGGCTTAAACATTTTACCGCGCATATTAGAGCTTAATCTGACCGGTTTGGGAAAAGTCCTTGATCTCTCATCCTCTTGTGGGTATGATTGAAAACGAATGCTTATACCTGAAAGTAGACATCATGAGGATTCCCAAAATGTATAATTTCAAGACTTAAGCCATCATATAGTTTAAGTAATGAATTAATCAAAACCGTGCTTATTCTGGTCCTACTGGGCAGTTTTGACACCTTGGGTTTAATTGCTGATTTGAATGACCAAATGAAGTCCAAATTGGATGAAACTTGATTTGTTGGAAAGCTAACATCTTGAACTTCAACTACTCAAAAAACATTAGATTTAAACCCTTAGTATGTTTGAGTAATTAAGCACACAAAAATGGGTTAGCTGCTGGAATTAACCCTTGTCCTACAGTTTTAGGTCTTAAACAAAATAAGGATGATTTATTCATCTTTTATTCATCAAAATGAATTTACCTAGCTTGATTTGATTCTTTAAATCAAGGGGCATGGTGGGATATGCATCAAAGGGGAATGAATGTACAAGAGTCTCTAAGCTCAAGAGAGACTTATTTGAGTAGCTGATTTTATTTCAGCTAAAACTGAAGCAAGAAGGGAAGGAAATTACCTAAACTGATTTGTGGACAAATCCTTTTTAACAAGGGGAGGATGATGGAGATCTCTCCATGCCCTTGATTTAGAGAAGCAAATTAATCTAGGTAATTTCATTTTGCTGGCCAAAGGATGAATAAATCATCCAAATTTTGTTTAAGTAATAAAACAGCAGCTCACGGGTTGTTCTAGCAGCCAACCTGCCTTTCGGAAGCTTAATTACTTAAGCCTCTTTGAGGTTTAAGTCTAATATTTTGCATTAGTTTGAAGTTCAGGAAGTCAGCTTTGCAACAAAACAAGTTTCATCCCATTTGGACTTCATTTACCCTCTCAAATTAGCCAATAAACCCAAGATATACAAACTGCCCAGTTCAACCAGAATGTACCCGATTTTGGGTATGTGATTTCTTAAGCTTAATGGTGGTTTAAGTCTTGCATTTTTACCTTTTTAGAATCCCCAAGATGTCTACTTTCAGTTCCAAACATTGAATTCTAATCATACCTAGAGGAAGTTAAGAGATCAAGTCATTTTGTCAAACCTACCAGTTTTAGTCCAAAACTGTGCGGTTAAATGTTTTAGTGGAATTAACCTACTTAAACATGGTTTAACCTTGATTTCTTTGTTGGGGGGATTTGCACACATCCTAAGGTTTCCCCCCATGGCCTGAAAACAAAATCATGCACACTTTTGCTGAGGTGATAATTGGTTACAATACCTGTCCAGAATTTGCCTTGGACCCGGTTTAAGAGCACGATTGAAATTTTCCTTCTCCAAAGGGTTTGCTACTTCCATTGCTGAGTGGCACACATCCCAAGCTGTCTAGAAGCACAATGATCAAGCTGCAAGGCAATTGGCCTTGAGAAGAACAACCAATGGGAAGCAAAGGGAGCAAAAGATGTTCTTGAAGCTCATTGGCTAGCCGAAAAGTGGTTCTACTTTACGGCTGCCCCCTTTCCCTTTGCTAGATAAGCTGGTTGTATTAGGACTAAATAAGCATGGTTATATTGTAAACGTCATTTATTAGTGATGTATGTGTGCGTGGAAAGTGATCCAAATCAAACTCAAACTCAAAACAAACCAAAGTGAAAAGAGAAATGAAAGATGGATGAGATGGAAGAAGATCTTCACCACACAAGAAAAGGATAGAACAAGACCTTGTAATTGAGATAATCCTTCACGGAGCCACTCAATGACTTGATCTGGGGCTAATTCTCTTGTCTTAACCGAGGAATCACTCCAATGGAGAAGATAGAGAACCTAGAACACCACTTGAATTTGCCACAATTCAAGATATAGAACTAGGAATTTTAGATGCACTTTTGAGAAACACACTCAAAGTACTTGTATTGCTTTTGGAAATCTCATACAATCTGAATGACAAGCATCACACGCCCCTCCTCTTTTATAAGCTTAGCGAAAGACAACCAAAAGACTCAACAACTCCTAACAATTAAAACTAGCCAATGAAAAGACTAAGTAAGATGAAAAGACTCATCATAAAAGGGGTGGGGGAGGTTACAAGGAATATTCTAGGATTTCTATCAGCTGATTATCTCCATCTAGAAGCCTCCAAAACGTGCACAATATCAGCCACACAAACACATGTAACGGAAGACTCTTCACTTTCCCAGAATTAATCCTTGCAGCTGCCTCAACTTCAACAGAGTATATCTTCCAGAATTCTCGTCCAAAACGTGCGTTCTTGGGCTTGAAAAAAAGCCCTGGGAGTCTATTTTCCAGAATGGGCTCATTTGCTCAATTTGAATAAGCGGTTTAAAAGTTATGGCCCAAACAATGCACCTATCTTAGACTGGACTGGATCAGAATAATGTACCTTTGAGCGATATTTTGCCTAATCAAATGACGTCCAAATTAAACAAACTTGGGCTTACATTAAAGCTGAAATCTTAAGCTTCCAAAGCATATGGGCCCTCAAGTTGTGGGTCTAGTTGAACTTGTCCAAAAGTTGCCACAGAAATTACCTTCCGCAGGGATGAATCGGGCACTAATTCTTCCGGAAGGAATAAAACTTTTCTACAGAGTTTTGCCACGTCTTTGACTTCTTGAAGCTTGACTGGGTCTTCCTTGGGCTGGGCTTGATGGTCTTTGGGCTGTTCATGATGGTCTCCATCATTCCCCCCGGGTGAGTGAAAATTTGCCCTCAAACTAGGAAGGGGCTCATCAGTAAAATAGGGGCTAAGGTCAGAGACATTGAATGTAGCTGAAACTCCATAATCTCTGGGAAGATCAACCTTGTAAGCATTAGGCCCAACCTTCTCAAGGATCTCAAAGGGCCCATCGGATCGAGGCATCAACTTAGATTTTCTTTTAGAAGGAAAACGTTCCTTTCGCAGGTGAATCCAAACCAAGTCTCCAGGCTGAATATGTACCTCTTTCCGGTGCTTGTTGGCGCTTTGCATGGTTCTTTCATTAGCCTTGGCTATGTTGTCACGAACGCGAGCATGAAGTTCTTGAATTTCCTTGGCTCGTTTCTCGGCTTCCCAACTAAGTTTTGTAGGAGTGGGAATAGGAATAAGATCCAACGGACTCCTGGGATTATAGCCATAGACAACTTGAAAAGGAGAGAGTTGGGTGGACTTGCTAGGCACTCGATTGAATGCAAACTCGGCATGGGGCAACAACTCATCCCAATTCTTCAAATGCTTCTTCACAAGGACTCGTAGTAAAGTACCCAAAGTTCTATTAGTGACTTCAGTTTGTCCATCGGTTTGGGGATGACATGTTGTGCTAAACTTGAGTTGAGTACCCAATTTACGCCACAAAGTGAGCCAAAAGTGACTAAGGAACTTAGGGTCACGATCGGATACCATACTCTTAGGAATGCCATGTAGTCTCACAATTTCCTTGAAGTACAAGTTAGCCACTTGAGTAGCATCATTAGTAGTGTGGCAAGGGATGAAATGCGCCATCTTGGAAAATCGGTCCACAACTACTATAATGGAATCCTTGTTCCTTTGGGTTCTAGGCAAACCCGTAATGAAGTCCAAACTAATATCTTCCCAAGGGGCTTGAGGAATAGGAAGAGGGGAGTACAAGCCTTGGGGCAACGCATGGCTCTTAGCCATTTGACAAGTAGAACATCTTTTGATGAAATGCTCTACATCTCTTGACAGCTTTGGCCAATAGTAGTGTTCCTTCAACATTGCTCTTGTCTTCTCTACACCGAAATGGCCGGCTAGGGCTCCTCCATGTAGCTCTTGGATAAGGAGCTCTCTAAATCCGCATTGAGGAATGCAAAGGCGTGAGCCTTTAAATAGGAACCCATCTTCTAAGTGAAACAACCCATGGGGGTGCTTAGAACACTTCTCAAAAATATCCTTGAAATCATCATCTTTGGAGTACAAGTCTTTCACAATCTCAAAACCAAGTACTTTAGTACTCAAAGTGGAGAGTAACAAGTACCTACGAGAGAGTGCATCGGCTCCTTTGTTGAGAGTCCCCGCCTTATGTTGGATGGTGAAATGGAAGGACTGAAGATACTCTACCCATTTAGCATGTCTAGGGCTGAGTTTGTGTTGTCCTTGAATGTACTTGAGAGCCTCATGATCAGAATGGAGAATGAATTCTCCTCCAACAAGATAATGACGCCAATGCTCCAATGCTCTAATGATAGCATAAAACTCCTTGTCGTAGGTGGAGTACTTCTTCTTGGCATCGTTGAGCTTCTCACTAAAGAAGGCAATGGGTCTCTTCTCTTGAGATAGGACAGCTCCAATTCCTACCCCAGATGCATCACATTCAACTTCAAAAACTTTGGCAAAATCGGGCAAGGCTAGGACGGGAGCACTAGTGAGTTTCTTCTTGATCTCTTCAAAGGCTTGTTGTGCTTGCTCGTTCCAAGAAAATTCTTTGCCTTTAATTACCTCGGTCATAGGAGCCACAATGGTGCTGAAATTTCGGATGAATCTCCGGTAGAATGATGCTAGGCCATGGAAACTCCTTACTTGAGTGATAGATGTAGGAGTTGGCCATTCTTGGATAGCCTTGATCTTGCTATCATCAACTTGAAGACCTTGGGTGGACACAATGAAACCCAAGAATACCACTTGAGGGGTGAAGAAATAACATTTCTGCATATTGCCATAGAGTTGCTCTTGAGAAAGGATCTCCAAAACTTGTTGCAAGTGTTGGGCATGCTCTTCTTCGGTCTTGCTATAGACCAAAATATCATCAAAGTAGACAACGACACAAATGCCAATGAGGGGCTTTAGAACTTGGTTCATAAGCCTCATGAAAGTGCTGGGGGCATTAGTAAGCCCAAATGGGATCACAAGCCACTCATACAAACCTCCTTTAGTCTTAAAGGCGGTTTTCCATTCATCACCTTCAAAGATCCGGATTTGAAAATAGCCACTTCATAAATCAATCTTGGAAAAGATAGCGGCTCCATGGAGTTCATCAAGTAGATCTTCCAATCTTGGAATAGGATACCGGTACTTGATAGTGATTTTGTTAATAGCCCGGCTATCCACACACATGCGCATGCTACCGTCCTTTTTAGGAACAAGGAGGGCGGGCACGGCACATGGACTCAAACTCTCCTGAATTAAACCCTTGGACAAGAGGTCATCTACTTGTCTTTGGATTTCTTGAGTTTCACTAGGAGACATCCGGTAGGCCGGCTTGTTGGGAAGAACGGAACCGGGAATGAGGTCTATCTTGTGTTGGATGGATCTAGGAGGGGGAAGGCCATGTGGGATCTCTTGTGGAAAGACATGATGGTAGGTTTGAAGGAGAGGGGTGAGTAGTGGATGTGTGGGAGATGGTGGCTTAGGTTCCTCTTGTAGAAGAATAAAGTCTTTGAAAGACTCAAATTCATGGTGCTCGAATTTGAGGAGAGTGGTGAGAAAGACATCCAAGTGAGGATTGTCTTTGGGTCTAGTGGTGGAGGGAATTTTGAGAGGAGTAAGGGTAATCTTTTTGTGGTCTTTTTGGAAAGAATAAGTGTTCATCCGGCCATCATGGATGACACTTCTATCAAATAGCCACGGTCTACCCAACAAAATATGACAAGCATCCATAGGGACAATGTCACACCATATCTCACCCTTATAATTTTTCCCAATTGAAAAAGAAACAAGACATCGGTGAGTGATTTGCAAACCCTTGCCTTGGTTCAACCATTGAATGGTGTAGGGATTGGGGCGAGGAGAGACTTGCAGCTTGAGCTTATCAACCATAGTCTTGGAAGCAACATTGGCACAACTTCCACCATCAATAATGAGGGAGCATGCCTTGTTTCCCATGGTACACCTTGTGTGGAATATAGCTCCTCTTTGCTCCATGTCTTCTTGAGTGGCAAATCTACTCAATGCTCGGTGGATGACTAGCAATTCTCCTTCATCGGGGCCTTCTTCAACTTCTTCTGATGCATATTCCCATATGCATCATTTTTATTTAAGGTCAACTTCCAAGAAGAAAAGTGTCAAACAAGAGCGTGCATGGGAAACTCTCATATTTTCTCTTATTATGTGAGTTCAAGGACTTTAGACACCATGAAGTAGTCAAGCAAGTGGCGAAAATCTGGATAAAACTCATATTCCTTCCGGAAGAATTGGTGCCCGATTCATCCCTGCGGAAGGTATTTTTTTTTTTTTGTGCTCATTTTTTGGACTAGCTCAAGTGGACCCACAACTTGAGGGGCCACATGGTTTTGAAGCTTAAGATCTCAGCTTTCAAACAAGCCCAATTATGTTTAATTTGGACGTCGTTTGGTTGGGCTAAATATTACTCAAAGAAGACATGTCCTGCTCCAGTCCAGTTCTGATATAGGTGTAATGTTCGAATCATAACTTTTGATCTACTTATCCAAATTGAGAAAATGAGCCCATTCTGCAAAATAGATTTCCAGGGCTTTCCAACAAGCCCAGAATCACCTGATTTGTACGTGTGTACTGAGAGTTATACTCTGTTGAAGTGGAGGCTGCTGCAAGGATTAAATGCTGGACAAATGAAAAGACTTTGGTTACATGACATCATGTGGATGACATCATGCACGACTTGGAGTGTTCTAGATGGATGTCTTTAGCTGATTGGAAGCCTAGAATATTCTTTGTAACCTCCCCCACCCCTTTATGTTGAGTCTTTTCCATTTTCCAAGCCTTTTCAATTTTCTAGTTTTAATTGCTAGGAGTTTTTAAGTCTTTTGGTTATCTTTGTTTAGCCTATAAATAGGTGGGTTATGTAGTTGCATTTGAATTCAGAGTTGTAAGCTTTTCCAAGAGTAGTACAAACACCTTGAGAGTGATTCTCATTTGTGTCCAAAAAAAAATCCCTAGTTCTATATCTTGAATTTTGGCAAGTTCAAGTGGTGTTCTAGGTTCTCTTTTTTTTCCAATTGGAGTGATTCCTTGGTGAAGACGAGAGGATTTGCCCAAGATCAAGCCCTTGAGTGGCTCCGCGAAGGATTATCTCAAGTGCAAGGTCTTGTTTATCCTTTGTTCTTTTTTGTTATTATTTTCATTCCATCTCAATCAACCTTCCATTTTCTCTTTACTTCGGTTCAATTCTTATTTGGGTTTATTTGAGTTTGATTTGGTTCACTTACCACCCACATATACTTCATCTTCCAAGCTTCCTTCTTCAAAATGTTCTCCTTCTTCTTCTTCATATGCATGTTCTTCACATGCTTCTTGATATTCTATTAAGGAAACAATCCTTTTGTTTGGACACTCTGAGGCATAGTGTCCCATTCCTTGGCAACGAAAACATCGAACCTTGTCCTTGGATTTGGGCTCTTGTGTGGAGGGCTTAGGAGGGGTTGGAGTGGTGTTTTTGACTTGTGGAGGGTTTTAAGGTCTAGGAGGGTAGTAGGGAGGTCTTTGTGTGGAGTGGGGACGAGAAAGAGGTTTGGACAAGATGTTCTTTCCCTTAGATTTCTTTTGTTGCTCTACCTTATAGGCTAGAGAACTCAAGTCATCTAGGGATGAATAGGGTTGCAACTCAATTACATGAGCAATGGACTCATCAAGACCGGTCAAGTATCTTACCAAGGTTTGTGAGTCGTCTTCTTTCAAATCACATTTGAGTAGGAGTTGTTCAAACTCCCGAGTGTATTCTTCCACACTCTTGGATCCTTGCTTGAGTCGATAGAGCTTGAGATAATTGTCTTGCACATAGTGAGAGGGAAGAAACTTGGCCTTAAGCTTTTCTTTCATTTTGGCCCAAGTTCTGATTTTTCCCTTTCCATTCCTTGCTCTTTTAGCTCCAAGATTAGCCCACCAAATTGAAGCATATTTTCTGAGTTTAAGGGCTACAAGTTTTACCTTCTTCTCCTCCTGGATGTCCTCATACTCAAATATTCGCTCAATGGTATGCAACCAATCGAGGAACAAATCCGGGTCAAGTTGACCTTCAAATTCGGGGATGTCAATTCGGACACCACCAATATTGCCTCCTTGCTTTCGTCTCCTTGGGGCTTCCTCATCACTTGAATTGGCACGGGAGTGAAGGACTTCCTCTTCAGATTCGACCACCGGTTCATGAGGGTGAGAGGGTGTGGGGCTATGAACCCACCTTCTTTTCTCCTCTAAGAGTTGGCCAAGTTGTGTCCGGAGATATGTAACCTGGGCTTCCAACTCCTCTACTCTTGCTTGATCGCTTCTTGTAGACTTAGTAGACATGTTGAAGTGCTTTGGGGGAAGAAAATGCTGCTGGGGAAGGTGGCACGGGCATGCAGTGAGGCACGAGGTGGCCGTGCTTTGCTTCGACTTGTGAAATGCAGATTTTGAAGGAGGCACGGTCGTGCTCCTTGGCACGGGCGACCGTGCGTAGGTTTGGGTTTGTGGGTGAAGCTGTTGCAGGGGTGTTTTTATATTTTGACTTTTGGAATGTATTTGGGTGTGATGTGGGTCACTTAAAAACCCTGGCTCTGATACCAATTGATGTATGTGTGCGTGGAAAGTGATCCAAATCAAACTCAAACTCAAAACAAACCAAAGTGAAAAGAGAAATGAAAGATGGATGAGATGGAAGAAGATCTTCACCACACAAGAAAAGGATAGTACAAGACCTTGTAATTGAGATAATCCTTTACGGAGCTACTCAATGACTTAATCTGGGGCTAATTCTCTTGTCTTAACCGAGGAATCACTCCAATGGAGAAGATAGAGAATCTAGAACACCACTTGAATTTGCCACAATTCAAGATATAGAACTAGGAATTTTAGATGCACTTTTGAGAAACACACTCAAAGTACTTGTATTGCTTTTGGAAATCTCATACAATCTGAATGACAAGCATCACACGCCCCTCCTCTTTTATAAGCTCAGCAAAAGACAACCAAAAGACTCAACAACTCCTAACAATTAAAACTAGCCAATGAAAAGACTAAGTAAAATGAAAAGACTCATCATAAAAGGGGTGGGGGAGGTTACAAGGAATATTCTAGGATTTCTATCAGCTGATTATCTCCATCTAGAAGCCTCCAAAACGTGCACAATATCAGCCACATAAACACATATAACCGAAGACTCTTCACTTTCCCAGAATTAATCCTTGCAGCTGCCTCAACGTCAACAGAGTGTATCTTCCAGAATACGCTGCCAAAATGCGCGTGCTTGGGCTTGCCAGAAAGCCCTGGGAGTCTATTTTCCAGAATGGGCTCATTTGCTCAATTTGGATAAGCGGTGTAAAAGTTATGGCCCAAACAATGCACCTATCTCAGACTGGACTGGATCAGAATAATGTACGTTTGAGTGATATTTTGCCCAATCAAATGACGTCCAAATTAAACAAACTTGGGCTTACTTTAAAGCTGAAATCTTAAGCTTCCAAAGCATATGGGCCTTCAAGTTGTGGGTCTACTTGAGCCTGTCCAAAAGTTGCCACAGAAATTACCTTCCGCAGGGACGAATCGGGCACTAATTCTTCCGGAAGGAATAAAACTTTTCTACAGAGTTTTACCACGTCTTTGACTTCTTGAAGCTTGATTGGGTCTTCCTTGGGCTGGACTTGATGGTCTTTGGGCCGTTCATGATGGTCTCCATCAATTAGCTTTGTCTAATGCTTTGAATGTAGTTTGATTAAGCTAGAACTAGGTTAGTACACGGTTAGCACTAACCGTGTGGATTAAGCTTAAGTTAATACCTTTCCCTTCTAAGAAGGTAAGGTCTAGGTGTGTGCTTGCTTAGATGGGTACTTGCTAGGCTTGTTTAAAAGAGCAACACACGGCCACTTTGTAAAATATATCAGATTTGAATCAAAACCAGAATTGAGAGCATTGCTCTTGTTTCCCCTTAAACGCTTCACTTGCTTATCCTTAATTAGGCCGATTAAGGTGGTGGTCAAGTTAGTCTTAACTCTTAATTAGCTGGTGTTTCTGTATCCTAATTGAGGTTAAGGGCCCTAAACTCAAACTTAGTGGTGTTCTGTATCTAAGTGAGGGTTTAGACTATCCTTTACTCATCCTTCATCCACACGGGTTCAAGGGAAGCAAACTGAATTCATTTGCTTAAACCGTGAGCTTAGTGAATTCGAGCTTTGATTTCTTTCAATCATTCATACATACCTCAAATTCCTTTCCCTTAATCATTTAGAATCCCTTGATTCTAAATCCCATCCCCTATCTCACGTTGTTGCTACCTCACAACAAGCCTCTAACGTGCCACTTTCCTTGGTTTTTCATTGATTGTATTCTCTCTTGGCTTTAAACTTTAACTCTTAAATTGAGTTTGAGTTTCAACCCTCGGGAGGTACAGCACATGTGAGCTTGAGTTCTAATGTGAGTTTTCATTTAATCCTTTGAAGATACATCAAGTTTCTTTTCCTTTTCTCATTTAGAATCCCTTGATTCTAAATTCCATTCCCTATCTCACGTTGTTGCTGCCTCACAACCAGCATCTAACGTATCATTTTCCTTGAGTTTTCGTTGATTGTATTCTCTCTTAGTTTTAAGCTTTTACTCTTAAATTGAGTTTGAGTATTAACCCTTCAGAGATACATCATATTTGCTATCAGAGCTTGGCTTCTCCTAGGCTTGGTACGTCCCTCACACTTCCAGAAATTCATCCCACTCAAAATTCCAAACACATCCCAACCTTGAACCTAAACACAAACCATAGCCAAGATAAGTTCTAGCATGAGTTTGGAAGAAAGATTTGATGCACTCATGAGGCCGCATGAGTTGATGTTCGGGGAAAGCCTAGTCCCTCCAAATAGACCTAACCCTGCACCTATGAGCATTAAAAGGTGTTTTAAGTGTCAAGGCCTTGGTCACATAACCTTGGTCTGCTCAAATCAAGAAACCATCACCTTGGCTGAATGGGAGGCCGTGATAGAGAAAGAAACTACGAAGGGTCCAAAAATGATCACAAGAAAAGAGGATGAAGTGCAAGAGAAGGAAGTGCAAAACAATCTAGAAGAAGTTAAGGAGAGAAGAGATGTAGGTGAAATGCTTGCATTGCGCTCGAACCAAGCACAAAAGAGCCATGAGCATCTATACCTTTTCCTCACTTTTTCTAAATTGTTACCTAAGGTACCTAATTCTGAAATTAGGACCTTTAAGGGAGGGAATCTGGATGCAACCAACGGTGTTCGCCCAAACTAGATTGGAATCAACATGGGGAATGAAAGGACAGGAGTCTCTAAGTTCAAGAGAGACTTATTTGAATGGCTGATTTTATTCCAGCCAAAATTGAATCAAGAAGAGGAGGTAATTACCTAATTTGATTTGTGGAGAAATCTTTTTCAACAAGGCGAGGATGATGGAGATCCCTCCATACCCCTTGATTTAAAGAAGCAAAACAATTTAGGCAATTTCATTTTACTGCCCAAGGATGAATAAATCATCCAAATTTTGTTTAAGAAATAAAGCAGCAGGTCACAGGTTGTTTTCAGCAGCGAACACATCTTTTGATAGCTTAATTACTTAGGCCTCTTTAAGGTTTAAGTTTAATATTTTGCAATGGGTTTGAAGTTCCAGAAGTCAGCTTTGTAGCAAGATTTCTTAAGCTTAATGGCAGTTCAAGTCTTGAATTTTTACCTTTATTGGATTCTCCAAGATGTCTACTTTCAGGTCCAAGCATTAATTTCTAATCATGCATACAAGAAGATAGGAGATCAAGGCCTTTTTATCAAACCGGCCACTTTTGGCCCAAAACTGCACGGTTAAATGTTTTTGATGGAGGTCCATCCACGAGGTCCATTAATGTTCAAATGATCCAAAACAATCAAGAAATGAGATCTAAAGCCACGGCCATAAGTCATTTGGTGAAGAACATTCAAGTTAATGCACCCGGTTATTCATCTAGATTTTCACCCGATTGTTGCTACCTGATTTCTCAAGTTTAATCGAAGTTTATGCTCGTTTTTTGGTGTTCTTACAAGTTTAAGACCTTAGCTTTCATGTCCAATTAGAATTACCAGATTTGGAGTTCAATTGGTTAGTGAACAAAGCTCATTTTCAGTCCTATGTTGTTTTGGACCCGATTCTGCATGGTTCGAGTATTCAACCTATTTCAAGGGGCAAATGATGTTCAAATGCTTTGATTCAAAAGGGAGGGTATTCTAGACATCTTAAGGATTCCTTCATGTAAGGAAAGCTCATATTACTAAGCATTTGAGGTGTCAACCAAGTAGAACAATACCGGGCAGAAACGGCCACCTTGACACCCGGTTACTTAGCTATGTGGTTTTCCCTCCTAGGTGGGTTTGCTAGAGGTGTGTGCCTGCCTTGTTGGCTATTTTGAGGTGCTTAGTCAGCCTACCACTCAGCCACACACGAGCAAGATACGTGGAGTAAGAGGAAGGTGCCATTTTGCAAGCTATGAACCGGCCACACTTACAACACATGGCAGCCTTGCATGCTTCTGCTTTTTGAGTTGGAGACCGTGTAATGTTTACCTTCCTAGAGAGGAAAATGAGTCACCTAAGTTCCTTAATACTTAGGAAAGGTCTTTGAAGGTTTAAACATGTATTTTGTGCCTTAAACTTTCAGATTAGCCATGATTAAGCTCAAACCATGTGCTAGTTAGCTTAAGTAGGTTTAATGACTTTCCTAGCTTAGAAGGAAAGCCCATTTCGTGTATGCTCAAGGCTTTTAAATGCCTTGAACGTTCATTTTGTGAGGGATGAACTTTGAATTAAGAGTAAAGACTTTGTGTTTTTAAGTTTCCTTTTAACACTTAACTTGCTTATCCTTAATTAGACCGATTAAGGTGGTGATCAAGTGAGTCTTAATCCCTGATTAGGTTGATGTATCTCACCTTGCACTTGCCAAGAAGGTGAAGGGAGGAAAAGTAGGCGTGTGAGGATGAGAAGAAGAGCAAGTTGATAGAATAAGTGCCTTCAAGAGATAATCCAAGGGGAGCCACTCTTGTTGGACATTTGGGCAATCTCCTTAGATTAGTTAGGATACAGAATCACCACCTAATTGAGATAAAGAGACCTAGACACCACTTAAGTTGCCACACTTAAGATATAGAACTAGGAATTTGAGAGAGACAAAGCTCAAGTTTGTATTCAAGTTGGCAAAAGACCCTTCCAAAAGGAAGAGAGGGGGAATTTATAGCCCCAACACCTCTTCACTTGGCCAAAGGGGCTGCAAACAAGCTGATATGTGACTAAATGACTAAGCCTAGGCTAGATTACAAGTACAAGTTGATTACACAAGTGATCTAGCCTAACCTTGACACCTCCCTAGCTTAATTAATCTCAAGATTGAGGTGTCAAGCATCTAATAGTCTATGTGCAGCAGCTTGGGGCCTTGAACCTGCCAAAGGGACAAGAGTACACTCCAGAATCAAGGTGGCAGCCAGCCTCCCTCTTTACCCAGGTTAAAGGCATTTCCTTCTTTCTTTGGCTGGATAAAAGAAGCACAAGCTGGTCCCTTAGCCCAACTTTAGGGCCATGATTTGATAAATATTTAGATGCCTTTTCATGCCCTAAAGTTTGACAAAAGTTGGAGTTGATTAGGTTAGCCAATCGTTCCCTTATTTCAGGCTGTGCTGGATTGCGCCCTGCAATGCGCTGTCTTCAGTTTTGGCTTGGTTGACTGCCCAAATGAGCTCCAAATGCTTTGCAAAAGGTCTTGTTGGAAAGCTGAGATCTTAAGCTTCAAGGGGGTGGTGCGTGCAGGAAATTTCCTGATGTAATCCTTAGAGAATCACAAGAATTAAATGAAGAACACTTATGAAAACAAGAGAAGGGATGTGTGTTTCTCAAGTTTAGATTAAGTGTTTAGGTTTGTTTGTGATGGAATTAAGTTAACTAATTAAGAATCCACCTAATCCTTAACTTAAGGTCCTTAACTTTGACTAGGAATCCACTAATCAAAGATTAAGATTTCCAAGATCACCACCTTAAGTGACCAACTTAAGGATAAGCAAGGAAGGGATGAAAGATTAAGACTTCAAGTCTTAAGCTTAACACAAGTTTTTGCATTCAAAGTTGAGTGTTCTCAAAAAGAAGGCTACAAGGCCATTAAATAGGCAAGGATGGCCGGTCATAAGAGGTTTCCTCCCTAGGAGGGTAACCTTCTATGCTAAGTAAAATAGCTTACATCCGGTTCTAATATAATCCTAAATAACCGGTGTAATACCTTGACAAACAACTGAATACTAACTTTGCTAGCTAATTAATCAAGAATACAAGCTTTCCTTTTGCTGAAGGAAGTCCATTTCGGTGCCCACCATAGGGAGAAGGGAAAAATCTGAAGTTAACATGTGTCCTTGAAGTGGTCAAATCCAATTTTGCCTTGTGTTCTTCTCCCATTGGTTCACATGCTTCACATTCATTGGACCACCATGGAGTACGTGTGTAGGCTTATGACTGGACCCAAGATGTTGTTTTGAGGCTAAGCAAACCCTCTTTGCTAGGTAAAACCAGCCGGCTAAGCAAGGGATATGATTGGACCAAAATAAAGGTCCATTCGTACAGCGACACTCAGCTGCTTGTCTGATGTATATGTGGGTGGTAAGTGAACCAAATCAAACTTAAATAAACCCAAATAAGAATTGAACCAAAGTAAAGAGAAAATGGAAGGTTGATGAAGATGGAATGAAAATAATAACAAAAAAAGAACAAAGGATAAACAAGACCTTACACATGAGATAATCCTTCGCGGAGCCACTCAAGGACTTGTTAGAAAGCTGCTGAAGACTAGTTTAATCTCCAATTTGAATCATCTCATTTGGACTTCTGTAGCTCCCGTGATTAGCAAAACATTGAAGGTATATCACTGCAGGACCAAATCTGGATAGCCCGTGAAGATGCTTGAATTTTGTGGACCAAATGAACTCCAATTAACTTGAAGCCACTTGGAATTGAAAGCTGAAATCTAGCTCTTGAAGGGCAGCAAAAAAATTGGACTTTTAAAACATATTTAAGCCTCCATAATTAAGTAAACAAAACCGGGCTTAACATCAGATGATATCCCGGGTAAAGCAAAATGATCTTGCCTTGCCAAATGACTTTGGATCAATGATTGGACTGATTTTCTGGGATCATTTGGGACCTCATGGACCAGATGATTAATCATGGATGGTCCTCCATCATCCTCCCCTTGTTGGGAAGATCTGGCCCTCAAATCTGATAGATAGTTGTCTGGTTCATACGGACTTAGATCAGAAACATTGAATGTGGCTGAGACTCCATAATCCCCTGGCAACTTGACTTTGTAAGCATTATTATTAATCCTTTCCAAAACTTCAAAGGGACCATCTGCTCGGGGCATCAGTTTATTTTTCCTTTTGGAAGGAAATCTTTCTTTTCGCAGATGTATCCACACCAAATCACCTGGCTGAAATACTTTCTCTTTCTTATGTCTGTTGGCGTGGCCCATATAGTTGTTGGTGACTTTCTCGATCCTGGCCTTTACCAACTCATGTAATTTCTGGATTTCTCCCACTCTATCCGCTGCGTCTGCACTTGGCCGTTGCTCTAGTGGTCGTGGTGTAAGATCAAGGGGGGTCAATGGATCAACTCCATATACGACTTTAAAAGGAGATAGACCAGTAGCCTTGATGGGCATTTTGTTGTAGGCGAACTCGGCATGTGGAAGTAATAAATCCCAGGCTTTAGCTTGGTGCCTAATCAGGACTCTTAGTAGGGTACCAAGGGTATGATTACTCACCTCAGTCTGTCCGTCCGTCTGGGGGTGGCAGGTAGTACTATACTTCAGTTTAGTACCCAACTTCTTCCATAAAGTAACCCAGAAATGACTCAAGAACTTGGTATCTCGATCAGAGACTATAGAACGAGGAATCCCATGCAGTCTCATAACTTCTCTAAAGTAGAGCTCAGCAATGTGAGTAGCATCATTAGTCTTCATGCAAGGAATGAAATGAGCCATCTTTGAAAATCTGTATACGACCACAAAGATAGAATCCTTACCCCTTTGAGTCCGTGGTAAACCAAGTATGAAATCCATACTCACGTCTACCCATGGTTGAGTTGAGATTGGCAGTGGCGTGTATAATCCTTAGGGTAACAAATGGCTCTTAGCAATTTGACATGTCCTGCACCTTTTAATAATATCCTGGACGTCCTTATTCATCCCTGGCCAGCAATAATGTTCCCTAAGCATGGTTAGGGTCTTGTCTTGATGGAGACCATCGTGAGAAGCCCAAGGACCATCAAGCTCAGCCCAAGGAGGATTCACTCAAGCTTCAAGAAGTCAAGGAAGTTGCCAAACTTTGCCGGAAATTGGCGTTCATACCCGAAGAGGTAGTGCCGCCTTCATCCAGAAATTTCCCGCTTTTTGTGTGCACTTTTGGCCTACCTAAAGTGGTCCCACAACTTGAGGCTCCACATGGTTTTGAATTTTAAGATTTAAGCTTTCAAATAAGCCCAAGTTTGTTTAATTTGGACGTCATTTGATTGGGCAAAATATCACTCAAAGATACATTATGCTGATCCAGTCCAGTCTGAGATAGGTGCATTGTTTGGGCCATAACTTTTCAACCGCTTATCCAAATTGAGCAAATGAGCCCATTCTGGAAAATAGACTTCCAGGGCTTTCTAACAAGCCCAAGAACGCGTGATTTGGCCGAGTATTCTGGAAGTTATGCTCTGTTGAAGTTGAGGCAGTTGCAAGGATTAATGCTGGGAATATGAAGAGTCTTAGGTTACATATACTTGTGTGGCTGATATTGTGCACGTTTTAGATGCTTCTAGATTGATGTAATCAGCTGCAAAAATCCTAGAATATTCCTTGTAACCTCCCCCACCCCTTTTATGATGAGTCTTTTCATTTTTCTTAGACTTTTCATTAGCTAGTTTTAATTGTTATGAGTTATTTGAGTCCTTTGATTGTCTTTTGCTGAGTCTATAAAAAGGGGAGGGGCGTGTGAAGCTATTCATTCAGCATTGTAAGAAATTTCCAAAGCAATACAAGTACTCTGAGTGTGTTTCTCAAAAGTGCAACTAAATTCCTAGTTCTATATCTTGAATTGTGGCAAATTCAAGTGGTGTTCTAGGTTCTCTTCCTTTTCCAATTGGAGTGATTCCTTGGTTAAGACAAGAGAATTAGCCCAAGGTCAAGTCATTGAGTGGCTCCGTGAAGGATTATCTCAATTACAAGATCTTGTTCTATTCCTTTTTCCTGTGTAGTGAAATTCTTCATCCATCTCATCCATCTTTCATTTCTCTTCCCAATTTGGCTTATTTGAGTTGGAGTTTGATTTGGTTCACTTGCCACCCACATATACATCAATTGGTATCAGAGCCAAGGTTCTTAAGTGACCCACATCACACCCACATACATCCCAAAAAGCCAAACATACAAAAAAAAAAAAAACAAAAAAAAAAGAGGCACAAACCGGCAAACCCAGTCTCGAAGACCAGAGAAGCAGCACGGTGCCCCCGTGCCATACCACACGACCGGGCCATATTCATTTTCCAGAAATCTGCAAGCCGAGACGCAGCACGGTGCCCCCGTGCCACCAAGCACAACCGTGCCACGGTAATTTTCTGCATTTCTTCAAGTCGAAGCATAGCACGGCCTGCCCGTGCCCCCTTGCACGACCGTGCCACTTTCCCTGCTGCCTATTCTTCCTTTAAAGCATCTCCAATATGTCTACAAAGTCCACAAGAAGCGACCAAGCACGTGTGGAAGAGTTAGAAGCGCAAGTCACTTATCTTCGAACTCAACTTGGGCAACTTTTGGAGGAAAAACGAAGGTGGGTTCATAGCCCCACTCCCTCTCGTCCTCATGAACCGGTGGTCGAATTGGAAGAAGAAGTCTTTCAATCCCGAGCCAATTCTAGTGACGAAGAAGCCCCAAGGAGACGAAGGCAAGGAGGCAATATTGGTGGTGTCCGAATTGGCATCCCCGAATTTGAAGGCCAACTTGACCCGGACTTATTTCTCGATTGGTTGCACACCATTGAGAGGATCTTTGAATATGAGGACATCCCGGAGGACAAGAAGGTAAAACTCGTAGCCCTTAAACTTAGAAAATATGCTTCAATCTGGTGGGCTAACCTTGGAGCGAAAAGAGCAAGGAATGGAAAGGGAAAAATCAGAACTTGGGCCAAAATGAAAGAAAAGCTTAAGGCCAAGTTTCTTTCCTCTCACTATGTGCAAGACAATTATCTCAAGCTCCATCGACTCAAGCAAGGATCCAAGAGTGTGGAAGAATACACTCGGAAGTTTGAACAACTCCTACTCAAATGCGACTTGAAAGAAGATGACTCTCAAACCTTGGTAAGATACTTAACCGGACTTGATGAGTCTATTGCTCATATTGTTGAGTTGCAACCATATTCATCCCTTGATTACTTGAGTTCTCTAGCCTACAAGGTAGAGCAACAAAAGAAATCAAAGGGAAAGAGTGTCCTTTCCAAGTCTCTCTCTCGTCCTTACCCCACACAAAAGCCTCCGTACTACCCTTCTCGTCCACAAAATTTCCCACCATCACAAACCAAAAACACCACTCCAACCCCTCCAAAACCCTCCACACAAGAACCCAAATCAAAGGACAAGGTTCGTTGCTTTCGGTGCCAAGGTATGGGACACTATGCATCTGAGTGTCCAAACAGGAGGATCGTCTCCCTAGCGGAGTACCAAGAAGCATGTGATGAACATGCCTATGACGAAGAAGAAGAAGAGCACCATGAAGAAGGAAGTTTGGAAGAAGTTGAAGAAGGCCCCGATGAAGGAGAATTGCTAGTTATCCGCCGGGCCTTTAGTGGAATTGCCACTCAAAAGGACATGGAGCAAAGAGAAGCCATTTTTCACACCAGGTGTACCGTAGGAGACAAGGTTTGTTCCCTTATCATTGATGGAGGTAGTTGTGCTAACTTTGCCTCAAAGACTATGGTGGACAAACTCAAGCTGCAAGTCTCTCCTCGTCCAAATCCCTACACCATACAATGGTTGAATCAAGGCAAAGGTTTGCAAATTACTCACCGTTGTCTTGTTTCCTTTTCAATTGGGGAAAACTATAAAGATGAGATTTGGTGTGATATAGTCCCCATGGATGCTTGCCATATATTATTGGGTAGACCATGGCTTTTTGATAGAAGTGTCATCCATGATGGCCGGATGAACACTTACTCTTTTCTCAAGGACCATAAGAGAATCACTCTTACCCCTCTCAAAAGTCCTTCCCCCTCTCAACCAAAAGACAATCCTCATTTGCAAGTCTTCTTTACTACTCTTCTCAAATATGAGCACCATGAGTATGAGTCTTTTAAAGACTTGATACTTTTACAAGAAGAGTCTAAGCCACCATCTCCCTCACATCCACTACTCACCCCTCTCCTACAAGCCTATCACCATGTTTTTTCACAAGAAATTCCACATGGCCTTCCCCCTCCAAGATCTATCCAACAAAAGATAGACCTCGTTCCCGGATCCGTACTTCCAAACAAGCCGGCATACCGGATGTCTCCAAGCGAAACTCAAGAAGGCCAAAGACAAGTGGATGATCTCTTGTCCAAGGGTTTAATTCGGGAAAGTCTAAGCCCATGTGTCGTGCCCGCCCTCCTTGTTCCTAAGAAGGATGGTAGCATGCGTATGTGTGTTGATAGCCGGGCAATAAACAAGATCACTATCAAGTACCGATATCCTATTCCCCGATTGGAAGATCTATTGGATGAATTACACGGAGCTGCTATCTTTTCTAAGATTGATCTTAGAAGTGGCTATTATCAGATTCGCATTTTTGAAGGTGATGAATGGAAAACCGCCTTTAAGACTAAAGGATGTTTATATGAGTGGCTTGTAATGCCATTCGGGCTTACTAATGCCCCGAGCACTTTTATGAGACTCATGAACCAAGTTCTCAAGCCCCTCATTGGAACTTGTGTTGTTGTTTACTTTTATGATATCTTGGTCTATAGCAAGACCGAGGAGGAGCATGCCAAGCATTTGCAACAAGTTTTGGAGATTCTTTCTCAAGAACAACTTTATGGCAATATGGAGAAATGCTTTTTCTTCACTCCTCAAGTGGTATTCTTGGGTTTCATTGTTTTCGCCCAAGGCCTCCAAGTTGATGATAGCAAGATCAAGGCTATTCAAGAGTGGCCAACTCCTACATCCATCACTCAAGTAAGGAGTTTTCATGGCCTAGCCTCAATTTACCGGAGGTTCATTAGAAATTTCAGTACAATTATGGCTCCTATGACTGAGGTAATTAAAGGCAAAGAGTTTTCATGGAACGAGCAAGCACAACAAGCCTTTGAAGAGATCAAGAAGGAGCTCACTAGTTCCCCCGTTCCAGCCTTGCCCGACTTTACCAAAGTCTTTGAAGTAGAGTGTGATGCATCCGGGGTAGGAATTGGAGCTGTCCTATCTCAAGAGAAGAGACCCATTGCTTTTTTCAGTGAGAAGCTCAACGATGTCAAGAAGAAGTACTCCACCTATGACAAGGAGTTTTATGCAATCATTAGAGCATTGGAGCATTGGCGTCATTACTTAGTTGGAGGTGAATTCATCCTTCATTCTGACCATGAAGCTCTCAAATACATTCAAGGACAACACAAGCTCAACCCTAGACATGCTAAATGGGTAGATTATCTTCAGTCCTTCCACTTCACTATCCAACATAAGGCGGGTACTCTCAACAAAGGAGCTGATGCATTATCAAGAAGGTACTTATTACTCTCTACTTTGAGTACTAAAGTACTTAGATTTGAAGTTGTTAAAGATTTGTACCCAAAAGATGATGATTTCAAGGACATTTTTGAGAAGTGTCTTAAACACCCCCATGGGTTGTTCCACTTAGAAGATGGGTTCCTATTCAAAGGTTCACGCCTTTGTATACCTCAGTGTGGATTTCGAGAACTGCTTATCCAAGAGCTACATGGAGGAGCCCTAGCTGGCCATTTTGGTGTCGAGAAGACTAAATCAATGTTGAAGGAACACTACTATTGGCCTAAGATGTCAAGAGATGTAGAGCATTTCATCAAAAGATGTTCTACTTGTCAAATGGCTAAGAGCCATTCTTTGCCCCAAGGATTGTATTCTCCACTTCCCATTCCTCAAGCCCCTTGGGAAGATATTAGCTTGGATTTCATCACGGGTTTACCTAGAACCCAAAGGAACAAAGACTCCATTATGGTGGTTGTGGATCGATTCTCCAAGATGGCGCATTTCATCCCTTGCCACACCACTAATGATGCTACTCAAGTGGCTAGTCTTTATTTCAAGGAGATTGTGAGACTACATGGCATTCCAAAGAGCATGGTATCCGATCGTGACTCCAAGTTTCTTAGTCATTTTTGGCTAACTCTATGGCGCAAATTGGGTACTCAACTCAAGTTTAGCACTACTTGTCATCCCCAAACTGATGGACAAACTGAAGAAGTCACCAATAGGACTTTGGGTACCTTACTTAGAGTCCTAGTGAAGAAGCATTTGAAGAATTGGGATGAGTTGCTACCACATGCCGAGTTTGCATTCAATCGAGTGCCTAGCAAGTCCACCCAACTCTCTCCATTTCAAGTTGTCTATGGCTACAATCCCAAGAGTCCCTTGGATCTTGTTCCCATTCCAACTCCCACAAAATTTAGTTGGGAAGCTGAAAAAAGAGCCAAGGAGATCCAAGAATTTCATGCAAGAGTTACAGATAACATTGCCAAGGCTAATGAAAGAGCCATGCAAAGCGCCAACAAGCATCGCAAGGAGGTACATTTTCAGCCAGGAGATTTGGTATGGATTCACATGAGGAAGGAGCGTTCCGATTGTCCATTTGAAATCCTTGAGAAGGTTGGGCCCAATGCATACAAGGTTGATCTACCTGGAGATTATGGAGTTTCGGCTACCTTCAATGTCTCCGATCTTAGCCGCTATTTCGATGATGAGCCCCTTCCTAGTTTGAGGGCAAACTTTCACTTACCCGGGGGGAATGATGGAGATCATCGTGAGAAGCCCAAGGACCATCAAGCTCAGCCCAAGGAGGATTCACTCAAGCTTCAAGAGGTCAAGGAAGTTGCCAAACTTTGCCGGAAATTGGCGTTCATGCCCGAATTGGCGTTCATACTCGAAGAGGTAGTGCCGCCTTCATCCAGAAATTTCCCGATTTTTGTGTGCACTTTTGGCCTACCTAACGTGGACCCACAACTTAAGGCTCCACATGGTTTTGAAGTTTAAGATGTCAGCTTTAAAATAAGCCCAATTTTATTTAATTTGGACATCATTTGATTGGGCAAAATATCACTCAAAGATACGTTGTGCTGATCCAGTCCAGTCTGATATAGGTGCATTGTTTGGGCCATAACTTTCAAACCGCTTATCCAAATTGAGCAAATGAGCCCATTCTGGAAAATAGACTTCCAGGGCTTTCTAACAAGCCCAAGAACGCATGATTTTGACGAGTATTCTGGAAGTTATGCTCTGTTGAAGTTGAGGCAGTTGCAAAGATTAATGCTGGGAATATGAAGAGTCTTCGGTTACATATACTTGTGTGGCTGATAATGTGCACGTTTTAGATGCTTCTAGATTGATGTAATCAGCTGCAAAAATCCTAGAATATTCCTTGTACCCTCCCCCACCCCTTTTATGATGAGTCTTTTCATTTTTTCTTAGACTTTTCATTAGCTAGTTTTAATTGTTAGGAGTTATTTGAGTCCTTTGATTGTCTTTTGCTGAGTCTATAAAAAGGGGAGGGGCGTGTGAAGCTATTCATTCAGCATGGTAAGAAATTTCCAAAGCAATACAAGTACTTTGAGTGTGTTTCTCAAAAGTGCAACTAAATTCCTAGTTCTATATCTTGAATTGTGGCAAATTCAAGTGGTGTTCTAGGTTCTCTTCCGTTTCCAATTGGAGTGATTCCTTGGTTGAGACAAGAGAATTAGCCCAAGGTCAAGTCATTGAGTGGCTCCGTGAAGGATTATCTCAATTACAAGATCTTGTTCTATTCCTTTTTCTTGTGTAGTGAAACTCTTCATCCATCTCATCCATCTTTCATTTCTCTTCCCAATTTGGCTTATTTTGAGTTGGAGTTTGATTTGGTTCACTTGCCACCCACATATACATCAGCCTTGGACGTGTGCCAACATAGAAGAGAGTGCCCATTCAGCTGAAGAGAAGGAAACCCTCTAGAGAAGGTAAAGTGCTGCTGTGACGTTAACCGGGTTCAGGGCCAGTTTTTTTCACCCGGTTTTCAGACTAAGTTTAACCCAACCAAAAAGGGATATGATCTGGGTTTTACTCGGGGGGGGGGGAAGCTCAAGGTGTGTAAAAACTCCCCCAATCAAGAAATTAAGGTTAAACAAGGCTTAAGTAGGGTAATCACGCCTAAACTTTTAACCGCGCAGAATTGGGCCGATTCTGACCGGTTGGGAAAATGTCATTGATACTCCATCCTCTTTATGGCATGATTTGAAACCAATGCCTGGACTTGACAGCTAACATCCGTTTGATGCATATTTCCATATGCATCATTTTTATTCAAGTCCAATTTCAAAGAAGAAAAGGGTCAAAGAAGATCATGCATGGAAATGTGCCTATTTGGTCTTCTTAAATGAGTTCAAAGACTCGCGACACTATGGAGAGGTCAAAAAGAGGTTAAGCTTTACTAGAAATTTGGTGCCGAATTCATCCCTGCGGAACCCGATTTTTGTGACCACTTTTGGACAAGTTCAAGTGGACCCACAACTCGAGGGCCCATGTGCTTTTGAAGCTTAAGATGTCAGCTTTAAAATAAGCCCAATTTTATTTAATTTGGACACCATTTGATTGGGCAAAATATCACTCAAAGATACGTTGTGCTGATCCAGTCTAGTCTGAGATAGGTGCATTGTTTTGGCCATAACTTTCAAACCGCTTATCCAAATTGAGCAAATGAGCCCATTCTGGAAAATATACTTCCAGGGCTTTCTAACAAGCCCAAGAACGCGTGATTTGGCCGAGTATTCTGGAAGTTATGCTCTGTTGAAGTTGAGGCAGTTGCAAGGATTAATTCTGGAAATATGAAGAGTCTTCGGTTACATGTGATTGTGTGGCTGACATTGTGCACGTTTTGGAGCCTTCTAGATTGGTGTAATCAGCTAAGAAATCCTAGAATATTCCTTGTAACCTCCCCCACCCCTTTTATGATGTGTCTTTTCATTTATCTTAGTCTTTTCATTTTACTAGTTTTAATTGTTAGGAGTTATTTGAGTCTTTTTGTTGTCTTTTGCTGAGCCTATATAAAGGGGGGGCGTGTGAGCATTATAGATCAGATTTCTAAGGCATTTTCAAGAGTAATTCAAGCACCTTTGAGAGTGATTCTCATTTGTGTCTCAAAAATTCCTAGTTCTATATCTTGAATTTGGCTAATTCAAGTGGGGTTCTAGGTTCTCTATCTTTTCCAATTGGAGTGATTCCTTGGTTAAGACAAGAGAATTAGCCCAAGGTCAAGTCATTGGGTGGCTCCGTGAAGGATTATCTCAATTACGAGATCTTGTTCTATTCCTTTTTCTTGTGTAGTGAAGTTCTTCATCTAACTCATCCATCTTTCATTTCTCTTTCCAATTTGGCTTATTTTGAGCTGGAGTTTGATTTGGTTCACTTACCACCCACATATACATCAATTGGTATCAGAGCCAAGGCTTTTAAGTGACCCACATCATACCCAAACACATCCCAAAAAGCCAAAATACCAAAAAAAAAAAAAGAGGCACAAACCGGCAATCTGAAGTCTTGAAGACCAGAGAAGCAGCACGGTGCCCCCGTGCCACCACACACGACCGTGCCATATTCTTTTTCCAGGAATCTTCAAGTCGAGACGGAGCACGGTGCCCCCGTGCCGCAAAGCACGACCGTGCCACTCTACTTTTCTGTATTTTCTTCAGCCGAAGCATAGCACGGCCTGACCGTGCCCCCTTGCACGACCGGGCCACCTTTGCCACAGCCAACTTACGTTTCAAATCAATCCACGAAGAACCCTAGACCTCATCCTTCATGCCGTCTTCAAAGAACTTAGAGAAAGAACTAGCTCTTATTGATATCGGATATGCTTGCTTTGCAATTCCAAAATTTCATGGCGAAAAGGAAGAGTTCGCAGGTTGGTTATCTAAGGTGGAACGAGTTTTTGCTTGTTTTATCCTTAATGACCAACAGAAGTTCGAAGTGGTTATTTCAAGATTGAGAGGTTGTGCACTTCAGTGGTGGAATAAATATAAGTTTGAGCGAAAAAAGAAAGGAAAAGAAAAGGTGAGAACTTGGAAGAAATTGAGTAGTAAGTTGAAGGGTTCCTTTTACCCATCCACTTACATGCCCATGAAAGAAAGTATCTCCGTTAAGCTCACGGGTTCATTCCCTTCCACCCCACAAAAGAACCAACCCCACAAATGATCTTTCCCCCACAACCTAGGAGGTGTCTCAAGTGCCAAGGGCTTGGACACTTATCCACGGATTGCCCAAACAACGCGGTCATTACCTTAGAAGAAAGGAAAGCCGTGGAAGAAGAAAACGATCAGGAGGAAAGCCTTGAAGAAGAAATTGAACTCAAGGTTGAAAAAGAAGAAATACTTCACTTAGAGAAGGTTTCTCAAAAGCCAAACAAATATGAAAAGATCCAAGGAGAGGAAGCTTCAAGCCTAGTTGACCTACCTCTTGTTTTTGGTGACTGTGGTGATGAAGTATGACCATTGAACTTTGAGACCCAAAGATTCGAGGTGGAAGCAAGAAGAGTATTGTGCAAGAAATTGAGCAAATCCTTCACCGAAGAAGGTGCAATAAGATAATTAGTGAATTTTGATGCATAACCCCAAGAATTGCAAGAACATGTATTAACAGCACCTTGAAAGTGATGAAGCCATGTATGGTTCTGAAGAGTTTGAACAACTCTGATTCAAGAAGTACGCCCAAACCATAACCCAACTCCAAAGCACCCGATTGGAGGGCTGTGGGTTTATTGAAAAAAGTTTGAGCAACTCTTGGACCCAAGAGAATTCACCTTAACCCCCAATTCAACTTCCCAACCCTTCAACCTACAAAAGGACCGACAAGCCTTAACCCTCTTCATCCTTCCAAACCCTTGGCCCACAAAGAAGATTTCCGCACCCCGCCTCTTCTCCTCACCAGGTATGACCCGTTTTATCATCCTCCCCTCACCCTCTTCTATATCTCTCTAGAGGTGATGCCTGTGACCTCCTTCCCCAAAAGCTCCCATATTGTAAGCGCGACCCCTTTCTTGAGAGGCTTGCCACCCCTTTGAGTTTGAGGACAAACTCAAAACAACCCGGGGAGTATGATGCATATTTCCATATGCATCATTTTTATTCAAGTCCAATTTCAAAGAAGAAAAGGGTCCAAGAAGATCATGCTTGGAAGTGTGCTTATTTGGTCTTATTAAGTGAGTTCAAAGACTCACGACACTATGGAGAGGTCAAAAAGAGGTTAAGCTTTGCTAGAAATTTGGTGCCGAATTCATCCCTGCGGAACCCGATTTTTTTGTGACCACTTTTGGACAAGCTCACGTAGACCCACAATTTGAGGGCCCATGTGCTTTTGAAGTTTAAGATTTCATCTTTCAAATAAGCCCAAGTTTGTTTAAT
>JAKOGI010003616.1:0-47540 GCA_029747015.1 Carnegiea gigantea | reverse complement strand
CTTCATCCTGGAGCCCCTAGAGTGTTCTAGTCATCTGATGCAAAGCAAGGAAAGGCTTATCAAATTTGCATTAACTTAAGAAATTATTATTTGATTGTATTATATTTTATTTAGATTAGGACTCTTGAAGCTGCTAGCAGATTTTATTTTATTAGGATTAGGACTCTTTTTATCTGCTGAATTTTATTTTTAGAGTTGTATTTTAAGAAATGTTTAGGAAACTTGTGTTTTATTAGGATATGTAGAATGGATTTTATCCTGTATTTTTTTCCTCCCCTTGTGTCCAAGTCAGGAGTTTAAGTTAGCTATTTTCCTATAAATCATGGCTCTTTCATAATTTGAAAGGGAGTAAAGTTATGAAAAGTTGAGAGCTTTTTCTTTATTTGTTTTGGAAATTTTGTTCTACATTAATTGTTATCCTAGCAATTCTTTGAATGGAATCCACTGTGCTTTCGTCACTATTGTCTCCTTTTTGGGCTACCGCTGTGAAGTTACCTCAGAGCTTAGTACCCCTACCTGTAGCCAAGCTTAGTTTTCTGCCCTTGGTTGCTAGCAGTTGGCCACGACGCCTTCTGCACATCCCTTCCAGTTTGTACTATTGAGATAAAGCCCCACCCCAAAAAAAAAAAGGGAAAAACGATTTGTCCCACGTAAAAGAAAGAAGATGCTGAAAGCTTTGGAGGTTGGAGTTCAGACATACTTGGTACTTATTCTCAAAGGATGAAAGGGAGTGGCTTGGTTTAAATGAATGTGGACCATATATGAAGGGTTAACCTACGTTAGTTTAAAGAAGTGTGCCTAGGCACAAGGTTAACAACTGTGCACTCAACATAGTAGATGGCGCCGTACGGAGAAATCCAAAAAGCGAACTGAGCGCCTCAGTGGGAGGTGATTGAGGTGTGCACTTCAGCGATCTTAATGTACCATTTAGAGAAAAGAACGGAAAAATAGGGAAAAAAACCTTTACTTAAGCTTAACTTACCGCTTTATATGACCCTTCTTCTCGTATCCCTTCCGCTTGAAACGCTAAATTAGTGTGCACTCTCCTGCTTGCTTGAAGCTCCTATTTACTATCTATTTGATAAGGGAAGCTTCTATTAGCCGTTGGTGCTACTCAATTCAAATCGAAGCCCCAGCCTAGTGCCAAGTACTATCCTCTTCCTTCTCCTTTAATCTACCTTGTTCCTCCTCCCCTGTTTTTTGAACCCCACGTCTCTGTTCTTCTTTTTCCGTGGTTGTCTTCTTCTGTTTCTTCTAAGGCTTCTTCTACTTATCTTAGCTTAAAAAACCGTGCCTAGGCGCACATAAGCGAGAGGCGACCACTCTTATGCCTTGGAAGGGGTCAAGTGATGCCCCTTCATAAAGTTGTAGGAAGAGCGCGCTTTTTTGGGCTTCAGACCGAGGCGCAAGGCGAGCGCCTTCTAAATCTTCAAGTTACAGTTTGGGAAAAATAAGGGAAAAAAAAAAAACCTTTGTAGAAGGCGCAAGACAAATCCACATATGATCATTGTACATGAATCTTTTATCGATTGTCATCAAAAATCTTGTAATAGAGGGTATTTGTAGACCTAGGGTTTCCATTGAAAAACCCTAGATCTGAAACTTGCAGGGTCCATTAATAGAAGTGGTGTTGAAAGATTAGGGGCTTTGGTTGCCTAAGGAAGACGACCCACATGATGGGTTTAGGTCACCATAACTGTTCAGCAGCAGTCCCTGAAATCAGCAATTCAGATGTAACAGTGGTAAACCATTGAGTATGTATTCTTGTCTCTCTTTCCCCTTATTTTCATCTTCCTAGGGGGTGGGATATATGGGCTTATGGCACTCAGTTAAAAGAGGGAGGTAATCTTTTAAAATACATTTTTCTTGCTGAGAATTTGAGGCTTTTATTTGGGCAATGTATTTTTCTTAACAAATTTACTTGTTTAGTTTAAATTTTCTTTTTTTTGGGTACTTTTTGTTTCATAAATATACCTAGTGGTATTTGTAGGAATTTCTTTCCTTGTAAGAATTTCCTAAAGGAGTAGAACTTTCTTATAATTAAAAAAAATTAATTTGTTTTAAATTAGTTGGTAACTCTATCAAATAAAAAATTAAGGATTGAAAGTAGAGTATGCTAATATGATGACATTCTCTAATTTCTTCTCATAAATATAGTTGTAAAATTATTTGAACTTTATTTTATAAAAAAGCAAGGATTGAAACTAGAGTATACTAATATGAAACTATTTGCATTGTTTCTCGTAGTTATAATGGTGTCTAATCCCTTATTGGATGCCACTATCTAACTTATTTGTTCAAAAATATGGCTTGGGAATGATTTTCTCGTATGTTTGAGTACAAGTCTGCCTCGTGTCTGCTCGTGCCTTCTCCTCGAAGCTTGCGCTCGTGGACTAGGACCCTTTGCGCTTTTGTGCGCCTTGAGCTTTTTAATCTAAGCTTTTTCTCTGATTTTGCATCTCTCTCTCTCTCTCTCTCTCTCTCACACACACACACACACACACACACACACAGGGTTCACCAAACAGAAAGGATGCCCCCCTTTTTTTATTTGTTCTGTATTTTCCTTTTTTGTGTTCTAATTCGTGGCGAATAAGGGAGCTTTCTGTTTAATTTTTAATTTTTGAATTTTTGGTTAAATTGTGGTGAATTCATTTGTTGTGTTGCTTGTTGATTTGAATGGAAGATCCACTGGGTAATGCATCTCCTCTAAATCTTTAGGCCCTGGAAGGAAGTATGGGATAAAAAGACCAGAATGATAAAAATTCCCATTGGAACTTTTGTGGCGTCAAGATTGAGGGTTCTTTTGGCTTAAACAATATCTAGTTAAACAACATCTAGTTGGTGTACATTGAAGCAGACTAGCTTGTAAAAAGGTCCTTGAGCATGTTTAGGAAAGAAATCTAAGACTAAATGTACTAAAGAAGGTCGATGACAGCCATGTATATGTCCAGACACATGTTACAAGACTACTTTGTAGATGAAGATGGAGATGATGCATGTGTTGAGATAAATCTAAAATCGAAAAATTATTGAGTGGTGAGTTAAAGGGAAGTAACAAGAATGCCTTCTAAGAAGGCAAGGTCGAAAAGTCTGTTGGATATGTTCTTTACTCCTAATCTCGCTTATGTTAAGACTAGAAAGGATTAAGGAATGCAAGAACAATAAATGAGCCATGCAGGAAAGAAATAAGAGAGAAGAATTGTAAAGACATGGCTAGGTGTTTTCTTAGATAAAAAAGCCCAGGGACACGAAAGTGCAAAGGGTCTTGGCTAGGGCATAGGCTTTGAGGCAAAACTGCGGGTTTTCAAACGCGAGGCACAGTTCTACTCAAAAGTGCTTGAAAATCATGCCCAAACTATATTTTTGACTAATAAGTTAGATAATGACATCAACTAAGTGATTAGACATCATTATGATTGCGAAATATACCACAAATAATCATAATCATAAAATATGATAACATAACATCATAGTTTTCCCAAACACACATCTAAGATGGTAGAAGTCTTAGAGAGGCAAACACACATCTAGGATGGTAGAAGTCTTAAAGAGACAAGCAACAATAGTGATAGAAGAAAAGCATAGAAAACATAGCACACAAAGCAAAGTAGCTAAAATCCCTCTAAAGGTTAACTAGGCATCATGATCATT
This sequence comes from Carnegiea gigantea, assembly GCA_029747015.1. NCBI lineage: Eukaryota > Viridiplantae > Streptophyta > Magnoliopsida > Caryophyllales > Cactaceae > Carnegiea > Carnegiea gigantea. Next base: position 43,886 of record JAKOGI010003616.1, on the reverse strand, counting down.
ATCTAACACCATTTACTCTGCACTATCATCATCATCTAACAAATGATATCTCCAATGTCCTTTTTATCTTCATATTCCTCGTCCTTCTCATCTTCATCACTAAATTGAATTTGAGCTCAATAAGATTTAGAGTTAAAGGGATGGCAAGAGCTTTTCCTTTGTCCATTGTTGAGTCATTTGTAGCAAGCTTGAGTGATATCATAGAAAACATAAAAGTGTTTGTGATCTATGCCTAGTGCCATAGCAAGACTCATTTGTCCGCAAGCTTGAGCAATAGCTCCCAACTCAAAGAATCTCCTCAAACGCAAGATCATCATCATCCATTTTTCCAAGCAACCACTCATTGCTTTCCTCAATTTCTTTCAAGAAGATGGGAGCTTTTGTCTGAGCATTGGCGCTTCAATGCATTCATTTGACAAAAATTAAATCATTCAATTGAGATTGTGCTAATCTATTTTTGCTCCGGGTGTGAAGCTCTTAACAAAGTAAATAGGCTTAATTATCCGCTAACAAAAGAAATCAAGCCTACTTATTTTGTTAACAACATTAAGCGTAGAAGAGCAATAAATTAGCACAATCTTGACGGAATGATTTTGGCTTTTGTCAAGTTAAATCGTGCATTGAAGCGCACACGCGAAGAGGATAGTTCTAGGAATCCCATCCTCTTGAAACAAATTGATGATAAAAATGAGTGGTCGCTTAGAATAATGGAAAATGTACATGATGAGGACCTCGTGGTTGAGGGTGATATCAATAGTTGCTCAAGCTTTCGCAAATGGTCCTTGCTATGATACTGAGTGTAGAGGAGTATTGTTACTACTAAATCTTCAGCAAGGACAAAGGAAAAGGTCCCATTCATACCTCCTCAGGCCGAGTTCAATTGATTAATGAAGATGAGGAGGAAGAGAAATATGAAGATGAGAGCAATAGGAGAAGAGGAGGATTTTGGAGATGGCGACGTGGTGTTGGATGACAATGATATGTATAACATGTGGTGTTAGATGACGGTGACGATGCTTAGACTGCTTAGTTGACTACTTACCTTTAAGGGGAGTTATGATTTACTTTGTTTAGGGTGTTATATTTCTATTTATTACTATACTTGCTTGTCTCTCTTTCGACATCTACTATTTTAAGTGTGTATTTCGAGATACTAGGATATTATATTATTGTGTCTTAAGACAATTTTTGGTGTTGTGCGTAGTTGTATTAATGTGTATTCACTTCTTTGATGTTATTACCTACCTTAGTTAAAAATGTCTTTTAGAAATGATTTTCAAGCATGCGTAGAAGTGCACCTTGCGTGCATGATATATGTGTTTCTATGTGCTCTCTGTTTTGTCTGAAGGGAAAACTATCTGCGCTATTGTGCTTCTACTTAATAAGCTTTATCTTAGGGTTGACTTAATTTTAAAAGGCTTCAAAAGGAGGCGCATGCATCATCAACGAGAGGCATGATTTTATGTTAAAATGTTTACAAACCAATTCTGAGACATATGTTAGACAAAGCAGGTAGATAATGACATCAAAGTATTGATTTGATATAATGTAAGTATAAGCTCAAAAAACACCACAAATAGTTTTAAGATACAATAATATGACATCATGGTATCCCAAAATACACACTCTAGAAGGAGATAATTAAGCATGATCATAGAAGGAAAACAAATAAAGTATAAAACACAAAGTAAAGTAGTCTTTAAAAATCCCCCTAAAGGTCAACTAAATATCATCATGATTGTGGATGTTAGTTAAGTCAATTGATAAAAGTATGTGGGAGTTGTTACTAGATACCTGTGTTTGTATCTTGCCTACATAAACCTTTGCGCCTTATTTGCATAAAAAAGTGTCATCATTATTATCCAACACAACATGCTTGGGATCAACATAATTATGCAACACCTCATCTGTGTCTTTGGTGTCCTCCTCATCTTTCTTAGTATTTGCCTTCGTCTTTTGCAGCGGAGGCATGGGATGGAGCTTTTTCCTTTGTCTTTTGATGAACTATTAGTGCATTTAGTGGTGACAGTGCTTCTTGGTCCTTACTTCTAGTGCCCTAATAAGGCTTGTTTGGCCTACAAGCTTGATAAGCAAGAACTCATGTCGATGTATCAACATCAAACATGAGGTCAATCACCTTCCATTCTTCCAAGTAAGCACTTAGTGCTTTTATCTATTTCTTTCAAAGGGGTGGGATCTTTTAAGCTACTCTCTTCGTGCCTACAATTCAGAGTACAATTCTATTTCACAAAAACCAAGTCTATTGTGCGAATCAATTCCTCTTCTTGTTATGGAGTTGTGAGCAACATTAGTAGGCTTGATTATTGGGTGGTATTGTATAAATTATGTGATCATATCAACGAATAATTTTTTGTTGTTGCAACTTACGTGTTGGAAAACACTCCAATGTCTGTCACATGTAGTTTGCATTACAAGTGAGGCCAAGGACCCTTGTGGCCAACTTATAGTCATGTGTTTAGGACCCTTATGCACTCCACCATTAAGCTATTAGAAGCGAACAAAGGAAATAACTGAAATAATGACTTGTCTTTTAAAAAACAAATAAACCTAAACAAATGTGATGCAAAGTATTCTTACGGGGACCTAGTGTCTTCCTTTGGCTTATGACCACGATAATTTGAGAGAGACTTTAGTGACTTTTGTGTAAATTCAATTCTTCTAGAATCTTGTCGTAGGTCTCCCAATGCGAAGCCATATTGAAATGCCATCATGCCAACCTTTCATTATTTCACTACAATCTTCAATACCTTGAATGATAGATTTTCAGATTTACAAAATATTTGGCAACATGTGAAGGTTGAAATTGGCTTTCCATCTTGTATCAATATTCTTGTATGCCATCTCATTTTGCTCCTCCGTGTGTCCAAAGCTTATAGCAATAGTGTGCCATAGCTCTTTGCATGGTCTTTGAAATATGGAGGTTGTTTATCTCTCAACTATGCGAAGAACCCTAATAGGAGGGCTTGTCAATTTAAGAGGATGGAGAACATTCTTCTAGTAGTTTATGTGTAAGAGATAGGATGCCACTCCCCTCCCCTGCATTGACCATTTGCTATCATTCCACTCTGGAGAAGTCATTATCTTTCTCAAATTGTTCTTTTGTTTGTGAAGGGAGGAAAGAGTAGTGATAAATGTAGCAAATCTAATGCAAGCAGGCCTATGCAAGTTCCTTTGGCCGGTGAGTTGCCTCATCATGTTTACCAAGGAAACTGAGCCTTGAATATATGCATTGATGCACATTACTCTTTTTTAGAGCCCGAGATACTCACGCCTGTCTACTATGTATATTTAGTGTGTTCTAGATATCCTCCTGGGAATTTTTGTATCATAATGGCTTCTTTAGGACTATCTTGTACATTTGCCTATGGGCTTAGATTAAAAAAACTCAAGGTGCACAAAAGCGCAAAGGGTCATGGCTAGGATGCAGGCTTCGAGGCGAAAGCACACGCTTTGGGACACGAGGTGCAGTTATACTCAAACATACTTGAAAATCATTCCCACTGTCATATATTTCACGAATAAGTTAGGTAATGGCATCAAATAAGTGCTTAGACACCATTATAAGGCTATAACTTCAAAAAATAATGCAAATAGTTTTATGTTAGTCTACTTTAGTTTCAATCTTTACCTTTTTTTATAAAATAAGGTTAAATAGTGTTAAAAATATATTTATGAGAAGAAATTAGAGAATGTCATCATATTATTATCTCTTTGATAGAGTTACCAATTAATCTAAACACACTAATTCCCTTGTTATAGGAAAATTCTACTAGTGTAGGAAATTCATACAAGAAAAGAAATTCATACAAATAGATATATTTATGGATTAGAAAGCGAACAAAAGGAAATTTAAACTACACAAGTAAATTTGTTAAGAAAAATACCTTGCCTAAATAAAAGCCTCAAATTCTCCATAAAAAAAGTATTCTAAAAGATTACCTTCCTATTTTAACTTGTTGCTGTAAGCCATATCTCCTACTCTATAGGAAGATGAAAAATAAGGGAAAAGAGAGACGGAGAACACATACTCTAACCGTTTAACACTATGGTTGCCAGAATATTTTCGCTGGCAACTGCTGCCGACTAGTACTTGTGACCTAAACCCCAACTTCTATCAATTGACCCCCTAATTTTCAGATCTAGAGGTCTACAAATACCCTTTCTTACACGGTTTTTGACGGAATCAACAGAAGATTCATGTAAAATGATCATCCATGCATTTGTCTTACACCTCCTTCAAAGTTTATTTTCATTTTTTCTTTTCTTCCAAAACTGTAACTTGAAGATCAAGAAGGTGCTCGTCTCGCTTGTCTTGCGCCTTGTCTTGAAGCCCACAAGAGCGGACTTCTTGGAGCTTACGAATGGGCGCTGCTTGACCCCCTTTCAAGGTGCAAGGATGGTCACCTCTTGCTTCTGTGTGCGCTTTTTTAAACTAAGCCTATCAGATTCCAAAATGCAAGAGAAAGTAGGGTTTATGATGCCTTTCAATACCCTTTAAACCATCTATAAGGAACTGAAAGATATCATACCATTTGGGTTTCAGCACAACCACAAACTGGGACTGCTTCATGGACATTCTTCTAAATGCCTTAAAGCTTAAATTACTAAACCATATTAGCTACTTCACCTTCGAAACCATTTAAATGTTTATCTAAATAATTTTAATAACTAGAATGGCTTCATCAGGGTGCGATTTCATGATGCTATAAGAACAAGCATTATGGTGCCTTTTTATAACCTTTGCTCAATGCATAATGGACATAAATGTCGTTAAACTTGTTGATGGGATAAACAAGAGTACATAGATACCATTTAACAAAATTTTAGACATTATTTTTTAACAAAAGATACTCAAAAGTTGTATACATTAGCCTTCATTTTGAGGCGCCTTGAGACTTTCTCCACTATCTCCCTAAAATTGCTTAAGATAGTTAAATATCTCTCTCCTCAGTTTTAATGAGCAGATTGGAATATCTTTTGTAATTTGAACCATGATTCCAAAGTGCCATAAAAATAAGCTCTGTAGTAGTGTGCATTACAATCTAAACCAAGGATTCAAAATGCGGTTTCTGTCGCGATATGGAAAAATCATTGTAATGCGGAAATCACGTTCCATATCGTGGCTAAAACGCGGTTCGGCCAACTCAAAAACCTTCTTGATGCGGTCACATTTCGTCGCGGATCGGCCACATTTTGAATCCATGATCTAAACAATCAGTAATGCTCCTGAATACCCCAAAACATTTTGAGGGGTGAAAAGAACTACAGACTTGCCATTTGACAACTCTTTTGATAGTTTTCTCTAAATCGTGAAATGGTGCGTAATAGCACTGAGGAGGATCTTACCGCTATGCCTTCTAATCACCCTAAGACGCTCTAAATATCTCTTTAAACAATTTCAAGGACCCTAATTGGCTTAATGCAACGATCATTTTGATTTAAATCGTGATTTTAAAATGCCGCAAAGCCCTAAAGAATGGCATTATGGTCGCATACAACAACCTGCTGAGTTATATCCATAATGGAATCAAAGCACTAGAGAGCTTTTGTAGGGTATGGTTGAGTCACCATTTCACATCTGATTTGACTTCTTCAAAGTATTGCGCCAAACGTGGTTATCTTTTTACATCTTACTGGTGATTCTCCCCCCCCCTTTTTCTTTTCAAAACGCCAAACATGCATAACAATCTTCGTTTGGGCCATCTAAGATACTCTCACCACCTAGTGTCCACAAATCCTTGGTAGGGTCTTGATATTCCTATTGAACAATGTTGATGAGCCTATTGGCTTCATTGTCATCATCCTGGAGATTTGAAGCATGATTCAAGAACCCTACAAACTCCCCATTATGCATATAATAGGTGTAGAAAATCGTGGAGCATGTGGAGGATATGTGTGATACTGAGAATTGATAGCTAACCTGCATTCCACCCAAATGCAAATGACCCGACCCAAACCCATCATGACCCGATAACTTACAATACCCAAGAATGACTCGACCTGAACGGGTTAACCCGAACCCAATTTGACCGGATACATAAGATAACCCGTAATGACCTAACCCGTATGGGTAAACCCGACTTGATTGCCATCTCTAGATACACATGCTCGAGCAGTGCATTTTGTCTGCATTTGACAAATATTTGGACACTTGGTAGTGGTCCTTAAGATTGTGAATAGCTTTGATGGTTGGGGTTGACTGGAGGCTGTGACTGCCCTGCTTTCATGTTGTGAATATCCTTCTTAACAATTGTTAATGAGTGTAATAATTCATTAGCACAGTCTCATTGATTTTGAAATATAGTTTCAAATGGTTATGGTGGTATATGATACCTTCAAAACCATCTGGGATGGTTTTGAAACAACTAAAGCCTTTTGTGAGGTTGAGGGGCTCATAGTCAACTCTTACTTTTTTGGGCATCTTACAAAAATCTTGGAAATTGTGTCTCATAGCATTTATTTTGTGGCCTTGGACAAAATAGCTTTGAAAAGCACTCCACATATTGAGATTTGGGACGTCACGCTTTAACCTTACGGGCTTGATTTCCTGAGGCAATGTAATTTCCCAAGCCCTATTGAGACATGTGCCTTGTGTCATGCGACTCTCAACTTGGCGCATATCAATCGAATCGTGAATGGAGCTTCATTGATACCTAACCAAGAGGATTGATACAACTTTGGGTAAATTCTCTTGTACAATTGGTTGAAAATTATTTAAACTGAACCCCAAATGAAAATGCCTAGTAATTTAGGCCCTAATTCATGTACTGCATGTCAGGTGGGGACACAACTTAAGAACTTCAAACTTTTTACTGATTTACAGTTTTTTTATTCTTCAATTTTTTTTTTACTAAATAGGATAATAGTACTTATCTAATAGTAAAATTAGAACGATAAAGCATTTTAGCGAAAACATGAGCCCTATGCCTCAGCTTTCTCGACCTTGCACTCCTATATGCAGCTTGTGCTTTTCCAAAACTAAGAGATTAAATATCGATTGCAACAATTAATAGTGCTCAAGTCAGATTCCTATAACTATAATGCATTACGATAGCTAGAACCTAAAAACTACACTGCTCTTCAACCAGTGGGCTAACTCTAATACAATGAGGGAGGATTTCCTTATTGTTGGCATATCCCATCCTTTTTCTAAAAATTTCTTGCAACGCTGAGTTAGGTTTTCGGGCCCATATTTGACATTAAACGTGAATTACCTTCTTGGACTTTCCTGGAAGTTCAGAAGAATGTACAATCGACTTCCAAAATTTGTCCTCGTTTGCCTTCTTGATGTGTCAGAATAAACATGGGATGATCCAGATGCTGCTTTCATGGACCAATAATATGATGGTTGAAACTTGAAATTGTCTCTTGCAAAAACCTTCAAGTCACCAAATTCGGGAAATGATTCAAAGGTTTCGAAGGTTGTGGGCTGGAGATCCTCTGTTATACCTGTAACCAGGGTAGGTGGTAAATAGTATGTCTTGTTTTAATTTTTTAAATTTCACATGGTGTAAGAATATGTTAGGAGATGGAATGATGCATGCATTGATGAGTTTTTTTACGTGTCTGGGGACCGAGGAACTGAGTTTGGATTGGATTTGGAAGGATTCTTTGCAACTGTTAGGAGTTAGATCTGGAATATTGCTTCCCTGTAGAATATGAAACCGGATCTAATGCAGACGGCGAGTGCTAGACTGAGATGTATGTACTTCAGAAGACTTCCAGGTTTGGTTCATAGTGCTTTCCTCGATTAAGAGTCCTAAGGGAACCTAAACATCAGGAGTCTGGACTGACCTATTTAACCTTAGCTTACCATGTTTGTGGGCCTTAGGATAATTTCTGCTTTGATTTCGCATTGCACACTGCATTACCCTTCTTTTAACTACACTTTTTAATCATACTGTAAAAAATCTCACGTATCTAATAACACTACATCCTCAGATACAGTGAGTCTACATACACTCATAGAACTTCCTGTTTTGTGCCAAGGACATTTTGTGCAGATGTTTGTGTGCATCTTTCACTTTTATGAGGTTGAAGGTCATGACTCATAAATAATGTAAATTTTTTGCTGCTGTCGTCTCCTTACAACTGCTAAGCTTGTGTGATGCTCATTGGTGGACAGATGAAGAGGCTCAAATAACAAACGGAGATAATTGGCACGACCTTGCTCTCGGCAGACAGTGATTGCATAGCGTCAGGTAGAGGATTATGGAGATGGCCCCTTTGGAAATTGAGTTAGTGGGAAACACTAGTTGCTGCAGAAGGCGTTCCTATTTAATGGCTCTTGAGAATTGCTACTGCAGTTTTGTATTATGGGAAGAATATGCGGTTTTGTATTTGTGTTAGGTATAACTGTCTTGCAATGATTCCAAGAAATTGATTACCTTGTTCTCCAGCATAACTTTAGCTATTAATCTTGTCTCGATCTTCGTCTCTTTGGTGCATCGTATAATTTATTCTTTTTTGGTTTTGAATTTTGTGTTAGTGACAAAAATTAAACGATAATCTACATGTCCTTGAGCTTTTGCTTTCAACAATCAGTGCCACAACCCTGTGTGCTTTTTGCTGGGTGAGGATATTTTGGGAGATACTAGTACAGGTAGTCTTATCTTTGACAAGAAGAGAGGCATGTACGAGAAAACTGGGGAACTGTTGGAAAGCTCTTATTAGTCAGCAAAAAACATTTCGAAAACAGACCGAATGTTAACATTTATCACTTTCTTTGTGAAATTGGTGACTTCTTGGTTAGTGTTTCCCTTACGAGAGATAGAGACTAGCTAGCATGGGTATCTGTTGTAGGAGGTTTTTATTTTATGGGGTTGGGTTGGCTGTTAAAAGCTGGTCTCCAATTATTGATTAGATGATGGCATGATGGAGAGTTCTCATGTATTATGTCGCCTGAGGCTTTCTGTGATTTGACATTTGTAGACACAAATGGCCCTCCGGCCATCTAAACTGGGAAGCAATTTGGTTGGCAAGCCGTTTTATGCTCTATTATATCAAGTAAGAGTGGCCGAGATGTGGTCATCAGGTTGATTTGGGCTTATCTATGTGGGTTCGAGTTATAATGGATTTTTTAAATGTCAAGTCAATTTGGATTTGAGTTAAACCCACTTGGGTTATGTCACTCAAGTCTTGGATATTATTAAGTTACTTGGGGTTCATGTGGAATGTGAGTCGGCTCTCAGTTCTTAGGAACTTTTTTTTTAAAATCCAAGGCCTACAATCTATGGCCCTTTAGTCTGAAGGTCAACCTTGACTTCAGGAATTATGATCCTTTCTTTTTAAGGCTACCTAAGTAAGTTTTACTATCAAAACACAATATGTAAAGTAAAGCTATTAGTAATTTGCTCCTCTTATTTAATATTTCTTGTTTTTCGCCATTTTGCTAAAGAATGGATCAATTTGGATTAAGGTAATGTCGGGTTAATAATGCCTCGAATTGTGTCATGTTTGCATTTCTTATAAGTCAATGATGTCATAAAATAAAGAGGTAGAACCCTATTTGCCTCACCTAATTTATGATAACTCAGAGGAATTATAGCCTGATTTCATCCGAAAGAGTTACCTAGTTCTTTATCAAACCTTTATCCTACTTGTTTAGAGAAGATGGCGGTAAATAGATGGAAGTTCGAAAACATGTGGTTACAAGTAGATGGCTTCACCACCCTTATCAAAAAGAGCATTTTGAAGTTCATGGGTATGCTAGTTTTATTATTATCAGAAAACTAAAATGTCAGGGATGAGTTAAAGAAGTGGAACAAGGACCTCTTTAGTGATGTCAAGATTAAAAACTGAAACCTACAAGGCACTATATCTTCCTTTGATTTAAAAGATGAATCGATCGGTCTAACATCGGATGAGGTTAACCAAAGAAAATCCACACAGACAGATTTACCTAAGGTTATTTTGATGGAAGAGATTTCACGGAGACAAGAATCTAGATCCTTACAGCTCAAATGGGTGATAGGAACACAAGATTCTTCTATGAGTTGATCAATTCTCATTGTAAATTCAATTTTATGTCATCTATTGTAGTGGGGCGGCCCTCTTATAATTCTTTGGAAGTAATGAAGTTTGCTATCCAAGCTTTTATTCTTCCCTTACTTGTGAGGCTGAGCCTTCAAAATTAGATGGACTAGCCTTGCCGTCTCTTACCGACTCATAGAGGACGGGATACTGGGCTTCATCTTTTCGAGGAGGAAGTCTATATAATGCTTTGCATCAATGTTGTGATGGAAAGGCTCCTGGTTTGGACAGAATGATTATGGCTTTCATCTAGGACATTGGGACATTCTAAAAGAGGATATTGTCTTTGTTTCATTCCACAAGAAAGTGTGCCAAGAGTCTCAATGTACCTTTCGTCGGTTTTATTCCCAAAAATCGGGTGTTGAGGACATTAGGGACTATCGGCCAATTGTGCGTACAAGCTTTTATATATGTAAGGCTTTCCCCATCATATTAGGTGTCATTGTCAGTTTGATCTTAGGTAATTAGAATGTTTTTGTTAGGAGTTGAGAAATTCTAGATGCTGTCTTGATTGCTGATGAGCTTTTGATTTAAGGATCAAAGAGAGAAGACAAAGGTGATTTGTAAACTTGATATACGGGAGACCCACGAGCATGTTAACTGGGAGTTCTTATTTACTGCTGGGTGTGTGTGCCCCAAATTTCGTTGCCAATTTACAGAAATATTTTGTGTTGAAGATCTTTTTTCCCCCCTTTTTGGAAAGTTGGGCTCCGAATCCAAGGGAGCCTCTTATAATTGAGATCTTCTTAGGTTGATGCTTAGAGCCCAAGACATGATCCTATTGTTGAGATCTTCTTAGGGTTGTTTGAGCTTCCCTATATATTCTAAGCTATTCAACCTAGTTTGATGGGACCAACTTAGGTGCCTCTTAGCACGTTTGGAGCGCTTTATGGGTAGTATATTCTACTATTCTATATTTGGTTAAGAGAGCTTTGTGTATGAGTGTTTGTGTGAGTTGTAATCTCTGTTTGGCTTGATCTCTTATGTTGTTGAGATCATTCATTATACTCTCTCTCATATAATGAATTCATTTGTAGCCAACTCAGGTCCTCTTGGCATGTTTGGAGCCTTGTGGGCAATCTATTCTACTATTCTAGTTTTGGGTGAGAGGAGAGTTTTGGTATTTGAGATTGATCCCTTGAGTTGTTGAGATCGTTCATTATACTCTCTCTTATATAGTAGATATATTACTTGTGGCCGACTTAAGTATCTCTTATGATGTTTGGAGCCTTTTTTGGGCAGCTATTCAAATATTCTAGTTTTGGTTGAGAGAGTTCTGTGTATGAGAGTTTGTGTGTGAGTTGCTATATCTCTTTTTATGATCTCTGGTGTTGAGATCATTTGTTGTGCTCTCTTTCATTAACAGATTTGTTGCGCTCGTCGTTGTCTGTAGTTTTTCCTATTTGGATTTTCCATGTTAAATCTGGTTTGATCTTGTTTTGTTATTCTCGATTTTGTTTGCCATCTATTTGATGATGCTATTGCTGAATAATTTCTCAATACTATTCCTAACAAGTGGTATTAGAGCACTTTTTTCCTAACAAGCAGTATTATCGCAAATTCTCATTACATTAGATTTTAAAGCGAATGGACGTTGGGGACAAGCAGATAGGGCAGATGCATTGGTGCATTTCTACTATTGCAATACTTGTATGGTTCCCCCACGGACTTCTTTTATGCTGCCAAAGGACTTCGACAAATTGACCCACATCTCACTGTTCATTTCCATTATAGTTGTGAAGGTTTTGAGTATGACGTTGTTCACTGCTTCATAATTAAGTAGTTTTGATTGCTAGTTTGATTGCTCGGGCAGTCAGATTCGATGTGCTTGAAGATTTCCTATCTTCCCTTTATAGATGACATGATCATATTTTGTGATAACTAGCGTAAGTAAATTAGAAATCTTTGCAGCATTAATCTAGTTTGGTTTGAGGGTCAACTTATCTAAGTTTTCTATTTTACAAGTTAGGGAAGTGGATAATGCTCACTTATTTGCAGGGATTTTTGGTTCTGGTTCGGATTTCCTCCCTTCATTGTACTTGGGTCTTCCCCTAGGTGCTAAGTTCAAAGAGAAGTTTATCTAAGAAAATAATCATTAGGAGATATGATAAAAGGCTCTGATTGAAAAACCAAGTATCTAACCATTGACTCTCATCGAAAGTATCCTTTCTAACAGCCTCTTTCCCATTCCCTATTTGGTGGCTAACAAGTTGTAAGACCTAAACTAGGTCGTGTGGATTAAATAAAGTCATCCTTTACTGGTTTGAAAATATGAGACCCTACCCTTAAGATTTCGGGTTCGGGTCAAATGCAATAGGTCATAAGCCTTTTTTATTATTTTTCTTCTATAAATATGCTAAGCATTTAATATATTTGAAAAAAAGGGATATAGTTCAAAAAAATCAAACTCTATTCTTTAAGCTCTTTTTTCGTGTCGATCCACTAAACGTAGAACTTCTTAACTTTTTAGGTTTTCTCAAAAATGAAATTTTAAAAAAAAAAGAAAATTGCATAAACATATAACCAAATTTCCAATGAAATATACTTAATGATATGCGGGTGCCTTTCATATTGAAAAAGACAACGCAGAACTTATTTTTGGCACAACTCCTGTATTACTTTACATAATAGCATAATGGTTTGATTAGATTATGAGATGATAGGTTGTCATATGAAAAAGGCCAAAAATCTTGCAATATTAAATCATCAAGGAGATGTCATAACAATAGACTACAGCGACGTAGGGGGAAGGGGGAGAAAGAAAAATTTTAAATATGGTAGAAACATATGAAGTTTTCTTTTTTAAGATTAGTTTTAATGGGTACATATGCTCATTAAAAGACAAAAAATTAGCATATGTTTTGGGTAAATAGAACACTTGCATTAAAAGGTACACATTAAAAAAAATTAGCCTAATCCAAACAAGAACTCGGATCATTTTATCGGGCTGAATAAACAAGGACCAGGTAAGAGGAGTCTTGCAAGTTCTTTTTGTGGTGATTTAAAATATCACTTGGTGAAATGGAACATTGTTAAGCAACACTTTTCATATCCATTCTTGTAGATGTCTCTTATCATTATCAATACTAGTTTTGGATCACACGTAGAATGCTTTTGGTAGGAGTTGACAAATTTTTGATGTCGTCTTGATTGCTGATTAGCTTTTGATTTGAGGATCAAAGAGAGAAGACAGAGTGATTTGTAAACTTGATACAGAGGAGACCTATGAGCATGTTAACTGGGAGTTCCTTATTTACTGTTGGGTGTGTGTGTCCCAAATCTCCTAGCAAGTTTACAGAAATATTTTTTTCCGCCTTTTCAGAAAGTTGGTGCTTTTCTTGTTCGATTTTGACAGTTTTACTCATATCAATAGGTGGTTATTTAATTTTATAGTGTTGGATAGAAGGGAAAAACCTATTAAAAAAGGTAAATTTGACCCCGCAAAAATTATACACTATATATAATAATGTGATGATATATATATATATATATGTACCTATATATATATATGTGTGTCTCTGTGTGTGTGTGTGTGTAGACACACACACACACACACACATATATGTATACGTATATGTATATATGTACACACAGACACAGACACAGACACAGACACAGACACACACATATAGATATACACACACACATACACACACACACACACACACACACACACACACACACACACACACACACACATATATATACACATAGACACACACACACACACACACACACACACACACACACATACACATACATACATACTCATACATACATTACATACATAGATCATATATATATATATATATATATATATATAATATATATATATATTATGTATTATATATTATATTATATTTCAACACACACACCCACAAACCACACACATCATACATACTACATGCATACATACATATAACATATATAATATATATATACAGAGTATTTATATATATATACATATATTAATATATATACATATATATTATATATATATCAATATATATATATATACATATATATATATATAGATCATATATTAATACTATATATACATATATATATATATATATATACATATATATAATATATATACAACCCCACAACCAACAGACACAACTACACCACAGCACACTCACACACCACACACATATATATATGATATAACACATATACATACATACATCACATAATATACACACACACCACACACACACACCACACACACACATATACATACAAACATACATACAACACACACCACCACACCACCACTCCACACATAATACATATATATATCTATTAATATATATATATATATATATATATATACGTATACACACACACACACACACACACACACACACATATACATATATGTCTACAAAAGTACCCCAGATCTGTGATGGAGTCACCGACGGAAAAAGTTATATTTTCCGACGGAAAATACGACGCCAAAACTCCAGTCGGGAATTATCCCGTCGCAGAATTTGATCCGACGGCTTCCAACGGCGTTCGACGGGATTTTCGATGAAATGGCCCCGTCGGAGATTCCGTCGGAGGGTGCAGGCATTTTGCAGAGGGAAGAGATTTTCGTTTCCGACGGAAATCCCTTTCGCTCCCCAAAAACAAAATATTTTGCCTCCAAAAAAATTTTTACTCCTAAAAAATAAAGAGTTTAAATATATCACGATCACCACAAACAACATATGTAATAGTAACCAAATACAAATTGTTATATCTAAAAATGAAATGTGCTAAATTAAAAATTAATCATACCATCCACAATTATTTTGGATCTGTAGACAGATCATATAAATTAATTAGAATCAGATAAATTTGTGGGATGATTATTGTCATTTCGGGAGTCCTGCTCATATCAGTGTTCAAGTTGATTTGGCTGTAAGGACCTGCACTTTGTCCTTTAAGAAATCTCAAAATTTTTTTCATAATGCGCTCTGTCTACCCCTGTTTCTTGGCAATTTGACTTGTAGCCTCTACTTACTTGGTAATGCTCTGATTGAGGAGTTGCGCTTGCTCTCTTGGATCAAAGTGCTCAGCTGATGAGTGGCGTGCAACTGCAATTGTAGCTGATTTCTTCAACTTGACCCCCTCCGTGCCAAAACCGTATACACGACCTTTTTTGTCCAGATTTTTTTAATCCAAAACTTTTCTGGGGTCATTGGGGGCAGTTGGGACCCCCTTGAGTTGCAACTTGAGTGTGCTATTACCATTTTTTGTGGTGATCCTCCTGAAAGTTGTCAAAAATAAAACTATTATATACTAAGGCGACAATTATAACATATGAATAATTTCTGAATAAAATGTGCCAAACTTACATATTTTTTAATAGATTTTTTAATCAGTAAAAACTTCGTCTTTGACCTTACAGTGAGTGTCCTTAAACAGTTCTTCACATGTGGGTTCCCTACCTAATGCTTTGGCCTACAAAAAATAAAATGTAATAAATGATCAAATGTAAAGAAAGACCAAAACCTCAATCCTTATCATACATTGTATATGGGAAATGTACTTATTAATAAGCACATAACTTACCAGGCGCCTCTTCCTTTCACTAATCAGAATTGAACCATATGTTTGTAACGAAGGACCAAAACCTTCTGCATCACTCAATCTATTCTTTTTATTTTGTTGACTCAATTTCTTAAACGTGTCATCCTCACTCCAATGTTTGAACATTTCATTCCAAACATTAGGTGGTAACCACTTCGACTTTTTGTTGCACTTCCTGGTATATCCAAGAATATCTCTAAGTCGAATTGCACCTCTATACTCAAAGTCACGCTATATCTGGATTTCATTGTCTGGATGTCAATAGTAGTGTTTCTATAACAAAGTTGAAGTATATGAGTAAACATCTCAAACAATCTAATGACGACATTCAGATTCATTGTACAGAAAATTAACCTTGAACTCATTAAATCATATGTCTCGCTGAGATTGTGGAACTTCCCCCCATGTGGTCCAAGAACGTAGGTACTTACCTGCGAAACTTTCAATAATTTTTTGAACTACGCCCTAATATGGAACAAAACTAAGAACAAAAAAAGATCGTTAAAATTAATTACTGTAACCATTAAAATAATATGATTACTGAAGAATAAAGTTTATAATGAACTTACGTATCACCATCAGGTTACAAATATATCTTATTATTTGTGCTTGCAGCTTCACTATAAGGTGTAGGACTTTGTCTATCTTTTCCTGCCCCTTCATTTTGGACCCCTTCGTTGTGGACTGAGTGGCTTGACATTCTAGGCTGACCAACAATCTGATTACTATTGTAATATGGGCTAACAGTGCCAAACTGTTGATAAACTAATGGAGTAGCTGAAGTGCCACCGATGTAAGGATTATTGGGTTGGATAGGTGATTGCATACCCATACCAAAAAAAGGTGGTTGCATATATGGTTGCTCATTCATACTATCAAAATAATTTCTGAACGGCTGAGTTGGATCAAGGAAACCTCCAAACATTCCACTGAAGGTGTTTGTTTCATAATTTGCAGTAGGATTATTCTGTGGGGTCGGTTGTGGTTCTCCTCTACCCGCACCATTCCTAACCGTTCGGCCTCGACCATGTCCATCATTTACTCTAGAGATCTAATAAATAAGAACAAAATAGAAACAAAATACAACAGTGCAAACGTTCATAGTATTGCCAGTGAAAAAATTATAGTACACATATACAATTATTTTTCCTAACTTGCAATTAAAAAAAAGTACATAGACAGGCATAAATATCCATACAACTAAAAGATTAAATCAACCGTTGTTAGACACACCGTCATCGTCATCATCATCACTTTGCAATGTCACATCTCCTTCATCATTATCATCAGTGTCTTCAGCTTCATCCTCCCATTCACCTCCTTCGTCCTCTTCATAATCATCATCATGTTCACCATCCCCATCATGATCATCACCCCAATCATGTCCATCAACATCATCAGCTTGTGCAGTTTCATTGACTAATGTTGTGGCTATTATGTTATCCGCATTCATGGTTGTCATTCCTAACTATTGATAGGCAAGTTCTAAATTATCTTCATCTGTAGGGACACCGCGAGGTTTGTTCCGTATAGTTACCCACTAATTTGCTTTTCCTGGTATCCCCTCAGGGCACTTTAGGTATACCACTTAGGTTGCAGTGTCAGCAAATATGAATGGGTCAAAGTTTATGTAACATCGGTTATGATTAACCTCGGGATACGGGAAAAATTTAGGATAATATAGGCCCCGAGAAACATCCGAGTCAAACTACTCACAATTAAAAAGTATACATTTTTTAATTAGTTCACCCGTAAATTCAATACGAATGATTTTATGAAGTATGCCATAATAATCCCCTAATACTTCATCACCTTCGCCAACTCCTTGGACACACACGCCACAATTATATGTGGCTTCACCTTTATTCCTAGCCTTGGTATGACACAGATAATCATTAACTTTATACCTAGAAAAATATTCTACTATCATAATCGGTCCATGAGATAAGTTCACCAAAAAATTTTACCTCTCATCATCAAACACCTGGTGTTCACCTTAAAATGTGTTACCGCAAGTGCACGGTGCCAGTTGTAGCTAGCAACGGCAAGTACGGGTCGTGTCCACAGGGAACTTGGTTTCAACCACCGAATTCAACTTTAACACTCGAGTCAGGCAAAAGTCCACTTTAGGTAAATGTTGCTGACTAACAGTACTATTCTGCTGAATTATCTAATTCAATGTTAATAAGGGTCCTCAATTGGGGTTCACTACACTATTATGCTATATGAATCGCAATTAGGTCAAGCAAACCATGTCCATGAATAAATCGAAGTGGAAAGGATTACCACTTAGAGCGCATCTAAGCATTCTCTCAAAAGTCAATAGACTGGCTAAACTAATCTTAATTATCTATTTTCATGAAATTAAGATTAACAAACAGGACATCCTTGGTGAGAAGCTGAGTTAGAGGTTTAGCAATCTTGGAGAAATCCTTGATAAAGCGACGATAAAATCCCGCATGACCAAGAAAACTCCGCACCCCTTTTATCGAAGTAGGAGGGGCAATCGCTCAATAGCGTCAACTTTGGCTTTATCCACCTCGATGCCCCTAGCAGATACGACATGACCCAGTACGACTCCCTCCTGTACCATGAAATGGAGCTTTTCCTAATTCAGCACTAAGTTGACTTCCTCGCATCTACGGAGTACCTTGGTTAGATTTTCTAAACATAGATCAAAGTGCCTCCATAGATGGAGAAGTCATCCATAAACACCTCCATGGTATTTTCAATAAGGTCTGAGAATATGGCAGTCATGCAACGCTGAAAAGCGACAGGGGCATTACATAGCCCAAAAGACATCCTTCGATAAGCAAAGGTGCCATAAGGGCATGTGAAGGTCGTCTTCTCCTGATCATCAGGATGGATAGGAATTTGGAAGAAACCTAAATATCCATCCATATAGCAGAAGAAGGAATGCCTTGCCAGCCTTTCTAACATCTGGTCAATGAAGGGGAGGAGAAAATGGTCTTTTTGGGTGGCTTGATTCAGTTTACGGTAATCAATAGACATTCTCCACCCGGTCACAGTCCTAGTCGAAATGAGCTCGTCACGCTCATTCTTGATGATGGTCATCCCACCTTTTTTAGGGACTACCTGAACTGGACTCACCCACTCACTATCTGAGATAGGGTAGATGATCCCATCATCAAGTAGTTTAACAATCTCCTTTTTCACAATCTCTTACATGTTAGGATTTAAACAGCGCTGAGGTTGTCGGAAGGGGCGATGACCTTCATCAAGAAAGATACGGTGCATGCAAAATGAAGGACTAAGTCCCCAAATATCATCAATACTATAACAAATGGTACCTCTATGCTTACGAAGCACATCTAACAATTGTTCCAACTGGGGGCCATTCAGTTTAGTATTAACAATAACGGAAAACTGATGGGTGGAGTCAAGAAACTCATACCTGAGATGGGAAGGTAGAGATTTTAGCTCTACCTTTGCTGGGCACTCATCTTCTTTCTTGGAGGTGGACTCCTCCACACTAAAGATCTCCCTGCGGGACTGCCTAGGCATGTAGGCAGTGGAATCATTGAGGAGCCTAACATACTCCTTCTTCTCCCCCGAATAGGAGTCGATTGCATTGCAGCAAATCAACGCAGCCTCTAGTGGGTCCTCCACAGAATGTTAAGTCTTGGCCTCCTGGTTGAGGGCTTTCTCTAGCATATCGACTCTACAGCACGAGTCGCCTGAGGTGGGGGAGGCCATAGCTTGGGGCAAGCTAAACTCCACCTTTTCATCCCCTACTTGAAGGGAAAGCTTGCTATTCTTTACATCTATCATCGCTCCTGAAGTGGCTAGAAAAGGTCGCCTAGGTATGATAAGGATGCGGGAGTCTTCCTCCACCTCCATAACCACAAAATCGCATGGGATGAAGAACTTGCCCACTTATAGTGGGACATCCTCAACAATACCCAAAGGGTACTTAACGGATCTATCAGCTAGCTGCAAAGAGATGGTAGTAGGTTTCAACTCTCCTACTTGTAGCTTCTTGCATATAGAATAGGGCATGAGACTCACGCTAGCTCCAAGGTCGCATAATGCCCTGCTAATAGCCACATCCCTAACTGAACAAGGAATGGAGAAACTTCCTGGATCTGAAAGCTTAGAGGCAGTTTGTTCTGAATAATTGCACTGCACTCCTCAATGAGTGCCACGGTGGCATTCTCGAACAGCTTCCCTTTGTTGGATAATAAATCTTTTAGAAATTTAGCATATGAAGGCATGTCAGTAATAGCCTCTAGGAAGGGAATGTTGATGTGGAACTTTTTCAGCATCTCGAGGAACTTCCCGTACTTGTGCTCCTCCTTAGCCTTCACTAGCCTTTGAGGATATAGAACAGAAGGCTTGTAAGGCTCCACTGGAGGTGAAACATGCTCAGCTCTAACCTCCCGGGTCGTTTCAGTATGGACCCTCTCATTGGGAATCTTAGTAGGAGCCTCCTTGTCAACATCGCCCTTATTATCAGTCGCCCTCCTTTCCTCCCTCATAGGCATTGGAGAACTCTCTAACTTGCTGCCGCTCCGCAGTGTGATGGCATTCATCTGACCCTTAGGGTTGGTCTCAGGTTGACCTGGTAGATGTCCCTGGGGCCTGAACAGATGACTCACATGCTGTGTAATCTGGGCTATCTGGTTCTCCATCGTTTTCTAGTGAGTGGCCATAGTCTCAAATTTAGCAGTCAACAGACTAACCGACTCACCTAATGCCTCATTGGTTTTGGTTTGGGTCGCTGTGAAGTACTCCATAAGACTCTCCAGATTGGACTTGGGCTGGGGTGGCTGTGATTTTTTTAGAGGTGGGGTGTAAGGAGCCCTGTATTGAAAACTAGGGGGCTGGGGCTGAGTGGCATTAGGTGGCAAGGGGTTATTATTTCGGTAGGAGAAATTAGGATGATTTCTCCAACCTGGATTGTATGTGTTTGAGTATGGGTTGTTTGTGGGCGTTGGCTATAGTTTTGCTTCGCATTAGCGTGCTCAACGTCCTAGAAAGAAGATAGGCACTCAGCAGCAACGTGGCCTTGAATGCCACAAATCTCGTAAAGGGCCCCAACCTCAAACATTGCACCAGACGAACCTCCCACTAAACTCCCTGGAGGAGGAGTCCCAAGCCTGTTAAACTGCTGCGCTAAAGCATCAACCTTGCTAGCTAGTAAGTCCACAGCGTCGACTCCATAGATCCCACTGGTCCTTTTTGGGACTGCCCTCTCGCTGGACTAATGGTAGTTGTTGGAGGCTATCTCCTTCAATAAGGTCTTCGCAGCCTCTATCGACTTCCCCATAAGTGCGCCGCCAGCTGTGGCATCAACAGACATCTTCAGGGACTGGTCTAATCGATTGTAGAAGGTTTGGATTAGAAGCCAGTCGGGTACTCCGTGGTGGGGGCATTGGCGTTGGAGATCTGTGAACCTTTTCCATGCCTTATAAAGTGACTCATCGCCTTGTTGAGAGGAGGTAATTTCTGCTCTCAACTTAGCAGTCTTGCCTGGGGGAAAGTACTTGCCTAGGAATGCAGTCAATAGGGCCTCCGAAGTAGTGAAGGAGTTAGACTTTTCATTAAGAAGCCAATCACTGGCTCTATCCGTCAGCGAAAAGGGGAAGAGCCGTAGTTTGATGGCGTCGGCGGAGACCCCGTTGAGCTTGATGGTGTCACACTTCGTTAGGAAGTTGCAAAGGTGAATGTGGAGGTTCTCCATAGGACGTCCAATGAACTGGTCTTTCTCTACGAAAGACACAAGAGTGGGCCGCAGCTCGAAGTTGTTCGCTTCGACGGCCGGGTTGACGATGGACGAGGGGAGGCTAGTAGCCTGCGGAAGGACATAATCTCGCAGCACCTTAGGATTTCTCTCGGCCATGATGACTTGTTGCTGTTGTCGCTTCCTCACACCGTTCTGCCTTCGCGCAGTGGCTTCTATCTCATGGTCAAAGGGAATCAGTTGTCGATCCCTCTGACTGCACCTGTGCATACAAAGCCAAAACTACACCAAGCGTTAGCAAGTCCAAGGAAAGCTAAAAGAACAAGGAGAAAAGGAAAAGCGAAAAAGAAAAAGAAGATGCCTAATCTAGAGCGTTTTGAATCACTTTCAATGTTGAAACAGACAAGTTCCCCGGCAACGGCACCAAAAACTTGTTCGTCTTAAAATGTATTACCGCAAATGCACGGTGCCAGTTGTAGCTAGTAACGGCAAGTACGGATTATATACACATGGAACTTGGTTTCAACCACCGAATTCAACTTTAACACTCGAGTCAGGCAAAAGTCCACTTTAGGTAAACGTTGCTGACTAATAGTACTATTCTGCTGAATTATCTAATTCAATGTTAACAAGGGTTCTAGATTGGGGTTCACCACACTATTATGCTATATGAATCATAATTAGGTCAAGCAAACCATGCCCATGAATAAATCGAAGTGGGAAGGATTACCATTTAGAGTGCATCTAAGTCTTCTCTCAAAGGTCAATAGACTGGCTAAACTAATCTTAATTATCTATTTTCATGAAACTAAGATTATCAAAGCCACAAGATTTCATAATCAATTATTCCCAATTGAAACCCTAACTATTTTCATGCTAGGTGGATCAATTGCCTACAAAGTCGAACTAGGTAAAGGATCCAGCTTTTGTTGATCTACTAGACCCTAATTAGGAGCAGTGAATAAAACTCTTTCAAGCAATTCAGCGAACAGTTGTCGCACTAAGCAGGAATTCACATTATAGTCATGGACATGATTCACATAAACCTAAAACATAATTCACTTTTGCATAATAGGGGCTACACCCAATCCAAGACAACCAATTTAGCCCCTAATCATTCTTGCACTCACAATCACAATCAAAAACGCGAAGAACATGATTAAAGGTACAAACTTTGAACTAGAACGCAAAAGAAAGAAGGAAAAGAATGTACTTAATTAATCGCAGCAACAACCCACAAATTCGTATCCAATCAATCCAATACTTGAAATTCTTGGGAGAATATTGAAAACCTAAAAACACTCAAAATCGCCTTCTTTTGAGAGATGGTTACTGTAGAGAAGAAAAATTACAAGATGTCCAATTACATCGCCCTTGCCGCAATTAATTGTAGTCCACTAAAGTGGTACGGTCGTGCCAGGTGGCACGGTGCCACCATGCCACTTCCCTGCCTAGTGCCTTCCTGCTTTCTCAGCGTGGCACGACCGCGCTGCTCGGCATGGGGTCACCATGCCACATCTCTAGGCCTTGACAACCTCCTTTTTAGCTCGAAACCCGCCTTCCTAGCCTTCTTTTTACGCGACATTAGCGGGTTTTCCCTCTTTTTTTCAACCGAACTCCTGAAAAGCATAAAAACATATCATATAAGCAAATTGGGGGTAAAGAAGGCCTATTCGACCATTGTACTTTGAAATTCAACCCAAAAACTGCAGAAAGGAGAGGTTAAAATTAAGTCTGAAAGAGGTAAAATGGAGGTTTATCAACTCCCCCATACTTATCTCTTGCTTGTCCCCAAGCAAGATTGTCAACTAACAGGATGATGGGGAGAGATACCTCGAGTTGTCACCCTCCTCATGTAAGCGGCGACAACTAAATTAGCGATCATGGTAGCTCATAGCTCGGACACACAACAAGGGCAAAACTTTTTTCCAAAACATATGTTTAAAATGTAAATCACTCGACTATGGTGCAAGAGTAAACACCCAATTTGAACCACTTAGAAGTGTCTTGCTTCCCCCTGAATCGTTGATGAGCTAGTTAGACTGGTAGATTCTCACTTTAGAAGTAAGAATTGAAACACTCCCCTTATGTGTTTAGGGTAGAAATTGATCACTCAAGATCACCCTCAATGCACGCATTCTACCATAAGCTTAGCCAAACTCTCAATTCTCCATCAATGGAGGCAAAATGTGCAGGTGTCAATCATAAGGACTTTTCAAAGGTTGTATCGGGGTTATGGCTAGAGGTAAGCAAGGCTAGAATTTAGGTAGGAGGAGCTAAATAGCCAAGTGGAGAGCAATGACAACCATCTCCTCACCAAGAATACAATCATTACCAATATCCCATAATTCAAAACACAAGGAAAAGGGAGTTGAAACTACTTCTCTTTTTGCTAAATCCCTTGGCCACACATCTTATTCATGCACTTTTCTTCTTTTTTGTTTATGCCTTTGCTTTTCTTCTCCTTTTTTTTTGAAAGAAAACGAGGCAAGAGAATGGCCAAGGTCTAGGGACTATTTCAACTCCTAGCTGTACAACGTTAACAACCAATCAAAGCCAACCACTGGAATGCACCAACGAGCATATTACTCACATCAAAAGTAACTCATGACATTGCTCTACTAACTTGGATAGCATAGGATTATTCATTTCAGGTCATGGGTTAAGTAGACATGGGTGAATCAAATGACAGGGGAACAACTCAAAGGGGATGACAAACAGATCATAATAGCACAGGGTGGCTTTTTGGCTTATGTGGCATTATAAACAAACGAATGCCTCAATCATATTAACACCATGCACATGCTAGCCGTGACCTCGAAGAGGGTTAGGCCAAGTTCTAGGGATGTCTATGCAAAGGGGTGAACACTCACGAAAGGATGTTCAAGACCATGTAAAGTGAATGGTCATTACAGGCTCAAAAATCTCAATAAGTCTTCTACCAAAATCAGGAACTAGCTCAAATGGCCAACAATCAAGGCTCAATCAATTCACAGCACAGCAGCCCTCAAAGGCGAATATACGAGCACACTAGCCCAGCAATCAAAAATATTTCCAAAACAGTTTCACAAGACATTAGCCCAAATTGAGCCTCATTCACCACAAACCACCACAACCAACCAATCATATCGTCACCCCTTGAATGTCATCATTAGAGGGGTTTTCGTAACTTTTTTTCTTTTTTTTCTTTTTTTTTTCAAAAGCAATAAAGTTAGCTAAAAGATCCACAAGTAGATAACTAAAGAGAAGGGTGAAAGGGTTACCTCATGGTCTTGGACGACTCTGCTCATCATGTTCCCGCTTCAGATCAATGGTTAGGAAGAAAATATATATAATACATCATCTACCTAAATGGAATGTCCTACATGCCTACCTAATGTATGAAATGAAATGAAGATCTAAGAATGCCTCTAAACTAAAATGAAACCTAAAGTTCTAAATGCAAAGATGTATGTACACAGTGCAACCCACTAAACAGGCATAGATATCTCCCCATTCTTGGATTATTTATTGTCCCCAATGAAAATGATATGCATAAGAGGAGAAGGGGAGGGGGAGTACAACTTATAGTCACTAGGTGCCATCGGGCTCGGGAGGTGACTAGAAATGCAGAGGAAATGGGTGGAAGGTAGATGAAGGGCCTGGATCATAGGAGGGAGGGGACGACGAACCCCCTTGGTCATCTGAGAAAGTGCGAAAGCCCTCCTCCAATTGCCTAATGGACTCTGACTGGCGCCAAAGTAACTTATTCATCTGCCGGTGCTCCTTATACTCCCGGGCTTTCCTCATAGCTCGTTCCTCCTCTCGCTGAATCCGCCGCCTCTCCCGCTCCTCCTAGCGATCAACAAAATTCCGGAAGTAAGAGACTCCCTCCTCAATGGAGTCCATGCATCCAGAGAGACGATGGAGGTCGTCACCCATGCCAGCATAGTCCCCCCGAAGACCCGAAACCTCCATGTGGAGGTTGGAGAAGGACTGGAGGAAGGCGGGGTTAAGCAACATATAGGCTACAGCAGAAGAAGAGGACCCGCTGGTCTCATAGGGAAAAGTTGGGTGAAGTGGTGGTGGAGGTGGTGGGATGACGGCCTCCTCAGCATGGATACCCTCAGGCTCGGGCCCTCCTTGTCTCGCATCAACGTTGCCCTCCTCCTCATCGTCATCATCACCCTCCTTTTCATCATCATCATCACCCCCCTCCTCATCATACTCAATATCCTTATCCGCGGCCAACTGTTCTTCCCTAGGTAGAACAGTTGCCCGAATAATCCGACGGTCACAGTTCCAATTCCTCTTGTTGGCGACTGTGGTGCACTCAACATTAGGAAGGGTAAAGAGGATGGTTTTGTGGTGGGGGTACCTAATAGTTTTACCTCGGGTGTCAATAATTTGCATATGATGGAGGGTGCCGATATCGAGGTGACCACCCAGGAAATGGGGCTCGAGAGTAGAGAGCCTCGAACTGTGGCCTAAGGTAATGGCAATAGCGGTGACAGTGCCACCAATCCTTATGACGTTCTTATTGCTAACCTTGGCCACGTCAGCTAAGTGGCGGATTATAAACGCCCCTATGTCTATGGGGGTGCCCGACAGTGTATACCAGATAATAAACAACTTTGCCTTCTGACAACCATTTTGGTTGTCATTGCGATCGAAAATGATATTCGTGGTCAGGCGCTGAAGATAACGCAAGCTGACATTACAGATATCAGTGGCCTTAGCTTATCGGGGGTTAAAAACTCTAGGTCACCCCCACCGATCAGTGTAGTCCTTCTGCTTGGAGCATGTAATGCTCGTCCAAATGGGGCCGAGTGGCCATAATGAGGGCACATCTCTATACGCCGTGTCGACCACCGGAAATTTCAGTAACTCATTAAACATCCTCAAGTTCATCCGGTGGTCCATATTGAACATGCGAAATGAAATCACTACCTCATAACCCCTAAAAGTACCATCCCAATCGACATGTAGAGAGCTCAAAAACTCGACCATAAGATGGTCATATGATGTACATTGCATGCTAATATACTCAGTCCATCCAAGTCTACCAATCAGAGTCAACATGTCATCCAACATCCCTATAGTCCTCAATGAATCAACATGAAAATATTTCTGCTCACTAGTGTTCCTAGTGGCTAAAATCTCATATCTAGACTTATCACTAACAAACTGCAATCTCTAGTGTTAGTAGACTAAATTAGAGGGTAGGCATCCTTTGTACCTTTAGCAGAAGCGGTTGCAGCTGAGGAGGAGGTAGCTCGGGAGGACTTCTTGGGTTAGGATGGAGCCTTGGAACCCTCTCCAACTCTTTTCTTGCCTATGATTGTGAATGAAGAACAGCTCGGAGTGTGAGGGTGAGAGTAAAAGTTTAGAATGGCAAGAGGAGGTGCAATTTTGCTCTCTATAATCTTCAACCTCAATAATGGGGGTTAGGGTTTTAGAGAGAGAAAATGGGTTGTAGAATGGGATGAATTTGGGGTGAAAATGTGAGAAATTTTGAGAGGAGAGTGAATGAAAGTGAAGGAATTGAAAAAATTTGGGAGAAATTTAAGAGTGTGGGGGAGGAATTGAGTGTGTAATGGTAAGAAAGAGAGGAGGGTTTTCATGGTTTTAGAGAGAGACAGTGTAGAGCTTGAATGGGGAAGAAGGAAGAAGAAGGAGGAAATCGGCCTTTTTTGTCGATTTTTAATGTGGCACGGTCGTGTCATCAGGCATGGTGCCACCGTGCCACTTTGCTGTTTTTGTACTGTATTGCTGAAAATGTGGCACGGCTGTGCCTTAAGGCACGGGGCAACCATGCTACTTTTCTGAGCATCGAAGCATGATTTTCTTGCTCCCTTTTTTTTTGAAGTCTTGAGGGGGGTTGGTATGGTCATGCCACCCAGCATGGGGTGCTCATGCCAACTTGCTACCTCCTAATTCATTCCTTTCAAGAAGCTCGCTTCCTTTGTCACTCAGGTTTTTTTCGCTTGAGCTTTTTCCTCTCATTTTTTTTCATTTTCATTTTTTTATTTTTTTCCTTTTTTTTCCGAAAGCAGTAAAACTTGGGTTGCCTCCCAAGAAGCGCTTGTTTTAGGTCCCGAGCTTGACCTTGAGAGTCTCTAAGGAGAAGAGACATTGGGGAGGGCACAAGTAACCTTCCCCTTAAGTGACTCACCGGCGACGTAGTGTTTCAGGCGAGACCCGTTCACCTTGAACGAGCCGGTGGTCTCAGCGCTGATCTTAATAGCCTGTATGGGTATACTTTCTACCCCTTGAAGGGGCCCGACCATCTAGAACGAAGCTTCCCCGAGAAGAGCTTCAAGCGGGAATTGAAGAGAAGAACTAAGTCACCTTCGCGAAACTCGCGACGATTAATAAACTTGTCGTGCCACCTCTTTGTTCGCTCCTTATAGAGTCTAGAAGTTTCATAGGCATCCAAACGAATCTCCTCGAGTTCATTCAATTGTAACATCCTTTTCTCTCCTGCAGACTTCAAATTGAAGTTTAAGTGCTTGATGGCCCAGCACACCTTGTGTTCTAGCCCCACGGGCAGCTGGCAGGGCTTACCGTAGACTAGCCAGAACGAGGTGGTTCCAATTGGAGTATTGAACGTGGTCCAGTAAGCCTAACGACGTCGTCCAGCTTGTCCGCCCAATCTTTACGAGATCTCGCAACCGTTTTCTCCAAAATAGACTTGATCTCACGATTGGAAATTTTCACTTGGCCACTAGTCTAAGGATGGTAGCCAAGTCCATACTTATGGTGCACTCCATATTTCTTCAATAAGGCCTCTAACTTCTTTTCGATGAAGTGTGTCCCATTATCACTGATTAGCACCCTTGGGACTCCAAAACGAGGGAAGATTACCCTCTTGAATAGCTTAACCACTACCCTTGAGTCATTAGTAGGGCTAGCTACTGCCTCCACCCACTTGGAGACATAATTCACTGCAACTAGGATATACTTATTACCCCTCAAGGACGGGAAGGGGCCCATGAAGTCGATACCCCAAACATCAAAGATCTCAACTTCAAGGATGAAGTTAAGGGGCATTTCATTCTTCCTTGATGAATTCCCCATCCGTTGACAGCGATCACATGAGCGAACATATGCGTGGATGTTCTTGGAAAGTTAGGGCCAAAAGAACCCCGCTTGGAGCACCTTAGCGGCGGTCTTGGAGGTGCTAGCATGTCCTCCACATGAAGAGTCGTAACAATGGGAAATCATGCTCTGAATTTCCTCCTCATGGAGGCAACGCTGGCAAATCCCATCTTTACACAACTTATAAAGGAAGGGTTCCTCCCAAAAATACATCTTGACATCATGAAGAAATTTCTTTTTCTGGTGAGAGGAGAGATCATGGGGCAAGATTCCCGAAGCTCAGTAGTTTGCGTAGTCGGTGAACCATGGGCCATGTCTCGAAGCGATGCCCATGAGATGCTCGTCAGGAAAAGCATCATTGATGGGGGTATCGTGGCTCTCAATGATAAGCCTGGAGAGATGATCGGTCATGACATTCTCGTCCGCCGCCTTGTCCTTGATCTCCAGATCGAACTTCTGGAGTAGTAGAATCAATAGGATGAGGCGAGGTTTCGCATCTTTCTTCTCAAGGAGGTGCTTGAGTGTGGAGTGGTCGGTGTACACGATGACCTTGGAGCATAGGAGGTAGGGTCGAAACTTCTCCATAGCATACACAACTGCAAGTAACTTCTTTTCCGTCATTGTGTAGTTCTATTGTGCCTTATCCAGTGTTCTACTAGCATAGTAGATCATCAATGGCTTCTTATCCTTTCTTTGCTCTAGAACTGTGCCCACCGCATGATCGCTTGCATCACACATGATCTTAAATGGAGATCCCAATCAGGTAGTTACATGATAGGGGCAGAAATCAGTGCCTGTTTGATCCTGCAAAAAGCCCCATGGCACTCATCAGTAAAAACCAACGGGCATCTTTGGCGAGAAGCTGAGTTAGGGGTTTAGCAATCTTGGAGAAATCCTTGATAAAGCGGTGATAAAATCCCGCATGACCAAGGAAATTTTGCACCCCTTTTATCAAAGTAGGAGGGAGCAATCGCTCAATAACCTCAACTTTAGCTTTATCCACCTCGATGCCCCTAGCAGATATGACATGACCCAGTATGACTCCCTCTGTACCATGAAATGGAACTTTTCTCAATTCAGCACTCGGTTGACTTCCTCGCATCTGCGGAGTACCTTGGTTAAATTTTCTAAACAAAGATCAAAGGTACCTCCATAGACGGAGAAGTCATCCATAACCACCTTCATGGTATTTTCAATAAGATTCGAGAATATGGAAGTCATGTAACGCTAAAAAGTAGCAGGGGCATTACATAATCCAAAAGGCATCCTTTGATAAGCAAAGGTGCCATAAGGGCATGTGAAGGTTGTCTTCTCTCGGTCATCAAGATAGATAGAAATTTGAAAGAAACCTAAATATCCATCCAAATAATAGAAGAAGGAATGCCTTACCAGCCTTTCTAACATCTGCTCAATGAAGAGGAGGGGGAAATGGTCTTTCCGGGTGGCTTGATTCAGTTTACGGTAATCAATACACATTCGCCACCCGGTCACAGTCCTAGTTGAAATAAGCTCGTTGTGCTCATTCTTGATGATGGTCATCCCACCTTTTTTAGGGACTACCTGAACTGGACTCACCCACTCACTATCTGAGACAGGGTAGATGATTCCAGCATCAAGTAGTTTAACAATCTCCTTTTTCACAACCTCTTGCATGTTGGCATTTAAACGACGCTGAGGTTGTCGGGAGGGGCGATGACCTTCATCAAGAAAGATGTGGTGCACGCAAAATGAAGGACTAAGTCCCCGAATATCATCAATACTATAACCAATAGCACCCCTATGCTTACGAAGCACATCTAACAATTGTTCCAACTAGGGGTCATCCAGTTTAGCATTAACAATAATGGAAAACTGATGGATGGAGTCAAGAAACTCACACCTGAGTTGGGAAGGTAGAGGTTTTAGCTCTACCTTTGGTGGACATTCCTCTTATTTCTTGGAGGTGGGCTCCTCCACACTAAGGATCTCCCTGCAGGACTGCCTAGGCGTGTAGGCAGTTGACTCATTGAGGAGCCTAGCACACTCGTCCTTCTCCCCCGAATGGGAGTCGGTCGCATAGCAGCAAATCAACGGGGCCTCTAGTGGGTCCTCCACAGAATGTTGAGTCTTGGCCTCCTGATTCAGGGCTTTCTCTAGCACATCGACTCTACAGCACGAGTCACCTGAGGTGGGGGAGGCTATAGCTTGGGGCAAGCTAAACTCCATCTTTTCATCCCCTACTTGAAGGGAAAGCTTGCCATTCTTTACATCTATCATTGCTCCCCCAGTGGCTAGAAAAGGTTACCGAAGTATGATAAGGATGCGGGAGTCTTCCTCCATCTCTATAACCACAAAATCACATGGGATGAAGAACTTGCCCACTTATAGTGAGACATCCTCAAGACTACCCAAAGGGTACGTAACGGATCTATCAGCCAGCTGCAAAGAGGTGGTAGTAGGCTTCAGCTTCCCCACTTGCAGCTTCTTGCATATAGAATAGGGCATGAGATTCACGCTAGCACTAAGGTCGCATAATGCCTTGCTGATAGCCACATGCCTAACGGAACAAGGAATGGAGAAGCTTCCTAGATTTTGAAAGTTTAGGAGATAATTTGTTCTGAATAATCACAATGCACTCCTCAGTGAGTGCCACGGTAGCATTCTCGAGCAGCTTCCCTTTGTTGGATAACAAATCCTTTAGAAATTTAGTATAGGAAGGCATGCCAATGATAACCCCCAGGAAGGGAATGTTGATGTGGAACTTTTTTAGCATCTCGAGGAACTTCCCGTACTTGTACTCCTCCTTAGCTTTCACTAGCCTTTGAGGATATGGAATAGAAGGCTTGTAAGGCTTTACTGGAGGTGAAACATGCTCAGTTCTAACCTCTTGGGTCGTTTCAATATGGACCCTCTTATTGGGAATCTCAGCAGGAGCCTCCTTGTCAACATTGCCCTCATTATCAGTCTCCCTCCTTTCCTCCCTCATAGGCATTGGGGGACTCTCTAACTCCCTGCCGTTCTGCAGTGTGATTGCATTCATCTGGCCCTTAGGGTTGGTCTCAGGTTGACCTGGTAGGTGTCCCTGGGGCCTGAACAGATGGCTCACCTGCTGTGCAATCTGGACTATCTGGTTCTCCATCATTTTCTAGTGAGTGGCCATAGTCTCAAATTTAGCAGTCAACTGACTGACCGACTCACCTAATACCTCATTGGTCTTGGTTTGCGTCATTATGAAGCACTTCATAAAACTCTCCAGATTGGACTTGGGCTGGGGTGGCTGTGATTGTTGTGGAAGTGGGGTGTAAGGAGCCCTATATTGAAACCAGGGGGCTGGGGCTGAGTGGCATTAGGTGGCAAGGGGTTGTTGTTTCGGTAGGAGAAATTAGGATGATTTCTCTAACCTGGGTTGTATGTGTTTGAGTATGGGTTGTTTTGTGGGCGTTGGCTTTGCATCGCATTGCCGTGCTTAATGCCCTGGAGAGAAGATTGGTACTCAGTAGCAACGTGGCCTTAAATGCCACAAATCTCGCAAAGGGCCCCAACCTCAAACATTGCACCACACGAACCTCCCACTGAACTCACTGGAAGAGGAGTCCCAATCCTGTCAAACCGCTGTGCCAAAGCATCAACCTTGCTAGCTGGTAAGTCCACAATGTCGACTCCATAGATCCCACTGGTCCTCTTTAGGGCTGCCCTCTCGCTAGACCAATAGTAGTTGTTGGAGGCCATCTCCTCCAATAAGGCCTTCGTAGCCTCTATCGACTTCCCCATAAGTGCACCGCCAGCTGTGTTGCAAGAAAAACAGAGTTTTAATATTTATAAACCCCAAGTGCAAGGTGTATCGTTGAGTACTTGGGGTGTCGTCCGCAGGGAATTGGGTTTTCAACTACCAGAGTTCACTAGAGCTTCTCAATCTAGGCGAGATCAAAGAGTGAAAAGGGGAAACTAAACTACGCTACAAACACAAAAACAAGTGACTTGGAGTTATGATTTTACCAATGGATGAACTAACTAACCAAGATAAGTCCTAACCTACCCAAACCATACTATGAACAAGAGATGGTCGGTTGCACCATCAAAGACCACCCAAGCCCTCTCTCAAGGGTCATGAGCTAGTCTAACTCGTGTAACCACCTACTTTCGCGGGGTTAGGCGAATTAGACCACAAAACTAGCAACCCCGGACCTAGCTCGATTCGGATACTATTTTCATGTCCCGAACTCGGCTATTTCCTCTCCCACACTAGCTAATTGACCTCACCTCTCAGCATAAGTCAATCGCCCAATAATATGGATGAAAGCCCTCTCAGGCATTTCATCGAACACTTGGCGGGCGTGAAGGAAATCTCTAGGTTCTAGGCATATATTGGGTATGGCTATGCCTAGTACAAGATCAATTAGCCATCAAGAGGCTAATCACAATCCAAGCCAACACAATCTACCAACAAATCATGAAAAACGCATGAAAACCTAAACTAACAAATAAGAACATAAACTTGAAGAACAAAGCGAAGGAAATTAAATCAAACGAATTTAAACAAGTAAATAACATATATTAACAACAAAAACTAAACATATAAACTTAAGCAAAACAAATACAAGAATTAAAACTAACAAAACATAAACAAGAACAATGAAATAAATAGAGAAAAGGAAGAGGGAAACGTATGCTTGAATCGATTGAAGAACTTGAGATCCACAAGCTTGAATCCCAAAATACAAACTACAATCCTAATCCAATCCTCCTATTGAGGTTTTTATTGGATAAACCTAACCTAAACTACCCTAAGAATCGCCCAAGGAGAAACCCCGAACGAACTCCCCCATGAAC
This sequence comes from Carnegiea gigantea, assembly GCA_029747015.1. Lineage (NCBI taxonomy): Eukaryota > Viridiplantae > Streptophyta > Magnoliopsida > Caryophyllales > Cactaceae > Carnegiea > Carnegiea gigantea. The sequence continues at coordinate 10,663 of JAKOGI010003616.1, read as the reverse complement.
GCCCGAAAAAGGGGCTTTTATCGCGAACCCAGGCCTGACGCACGGCCGTGCGTCACCACGCACGGCCGTGTGCCTGCCACCACGCACGGCCGTGCGCCTGGCCGTGCGTGGCTTCTGCCGCCAGTGCACGGTCGTGCCTCCCTGCAGGTCGGCCGTGCACTGTCCTTCTCTGCTGTGTTTTGCCCGTTTTCGCTGATTTTCATCGTTTTGTCCCATCTTTGTCCCTTTCCGCGACGTTTGCTTGATTTAGAGTTATTTCCTACAAAACATAAATAAAACGAGTAAAAATTCTAAAGATTAAGTTATTATACGAGCGAAAAGTAGGTGAAAGAGGCACGTAAAATAGGTAAATTTACCGTTCAACACACCCCCACACCTATCTTTTGCTCGTCCTCGAGCAAAATAAAAGAAAAACTGAAGTAAACAACTAACTCACTTTCGTAGGAATCACGGTTGCATTTAGCGTATGCAACAAGCCCTTTAAACCCCTTGGTTACCCCAAGTGGACGAGTAAGGTCTCGTGAGGGTTTGCAGAAGATATACCCACAAAATCTCAAAAAGGAAAAACAAAGAAAAGAGAAACAAAAATCGAAAAATGAAAATGACAAAACAAAATATATACATCAGGGTGAACTGTACACGTTCGGATCAACCAAAACCCCCTAGTAACTCAAGTATCAGTCTGTACACAAGCATTATATGCATTTCAGGACACATCATCCCAAAGAATTGCATTCAGACATCAGCTTTTCACCCCACGACGCATGAAAATAATGAATCCATCCTTGTGCCTGTGTGCAAGTGTATCATCACCCTGAAACTAAGCCCACCAAAATCAAACTCAATCCCACGCAGCTGACACAAGCTACCTTTTCGAATGGCTAGCCTGGAAAGCAAGTTTCCCCAGTAGCTGTATTGCCTCAAAGGGTAACACCCAGTAGCGCATGCCTCAAAGGGGTACTTGTCATTTCTAACTCTTTTCTTCCCCACTTTCTTTCTTTCCATTATTATTTTTTTTCAATACAAACTCATGTCACGCCTCAAAGGGATACACCCAGTGGCGCTTGAATTTGTTTTTTTTTTTTTTTTTTGCTTTGGAAAAAGGGGGGTGCCAGCGCATATAAAGGGAACTGTGCAGTAGACAGTGGGAGAGTCGATTGTGGAAGACTAAGAATGAAGGATGATGACAATACATGAATTCAGGACCGGATTGCAAAATTACGATGGACTGTTGGGGTTAGAACTGAGGTCTAAAACGACAGATTGGGGATGAATATCTATCATACATATTATACTTATATACGAGCTAATAGTCAAGGTATCAGGGATCAAGACTGATCAAAATAGTACAAAACTCCCTTAAATGCAAAAAGAAAAGAAAAGTTCAAACAAAAAGGAGAAAAATTGAAAAATTTTCACAAAAATAAAAAGACAAAGGGGAGATGACCCCACCCCCACACCTAAATCTCACAATGTCCTCATTGGGAGCCGTGAGTCATCACCAACACACAAAGATAAAGAAAACAAAAATCAAACACAAAACATACAAAATCGACACATATATACACAAGCTAACGCATTCTCCCAAAAACACAATTTTACCCAAACAAAAACAAGATCACATATATATACAAACTAACACCACCAATCACAACACAATAAAAATCCACAAAAATACAAAAATGGTGATCATAGCCAACAACGGCTCAACAACATCCACATTTCACCACAAGATGATCACCAACCAAAAACACAATCCTAATATTCACAACTAAACAAAAACAAAAAGAAAGAAAAGAAAAATAAAAAGAAGGGGGGAGAGAGTGAGAACGAGTATACCAGGTCGGGTACTGAATGTACCCGAACTATGTCATGACGACTTAAGGAGCATCAGCCACTCCTTGCCGCTCAAGATGCGAGTCGTCAGCTCGGAAGCAGTCAAAGCTCGCAGGAGCTTATCATGCATAGCTGCATGTAGCTCAGAATGGTGTGAGTAAGAGAACACTGGTAAAGATGGAGCAAACAAAGTTAGTGCCCTCTTAAACTCACCAAATACCTGTGAGAAATCAGCAGAATAATCGAAGGTAATAATCAATACGATTTCTCCAGGCATGCCCTCTAGGTACAGACAATAAGGGCCAAGGAAAGGGTCATACCCTCTAAAAGTACCTAGAGACTTATGGCAGGCAGCCTCATTCCCCTCAAGTATCACAAGAGAATCGATAAGTGACAAATCACAACACTGGGGGGAATGGGAGGGTGGTGAACATGAATAGGAAGCATGGGATGTATCAAGAGAGGTGGGGGATATATTATCAATAAAATCAGGACTAGTTGGCCCTGCAACCACAACATCCATGCATGAAGTCCCTGTGGGAGTCCCATAAAAAGTATGCACCTCAATAGCAACATGGTCGGAACCAGACCAAGTATCATCCTCCTCAACACTAGCGCTAACGCCAAAGGTCTCACCTACCTCGAACTCCGTCGACTGAGCTAAAGGGGAAGGTGTATCAGGAAAGGTCATGATAAGCGCAGTGCTGTCCCAAAGGGTATTAGGAAAGGATGAAGCAACAGTGAGTGAAGGGATCAAGGGAGGGTCGAGTACGTCCTCTAGTCCGGACTCTAGAGAAGGAAAAGACGCACCATCATCACACAGGTTGACATCAAGTCTAGGAGCACTAGAACTAGGGTCAATCTCGGGTGATAGGTCATACTCCCTCAGTTTATTAACAAACTCAGCAAATTCAACTTGTTGCTTATTCATTGTCTCTATCATATTGCTAAGTCTAGCAAAGCCTTCATTAGAAATATGATAGGGACAAGAAGTACTGGCGTGGTCAGAACAATGGCAAATTTCGCACACAGGAGGGGCATAATCAGGGATGCAAGGGGGTGGGGTACAAGAATCAGAACAACTAGTTTCAAATTCATAAGTATCCCAAGCCAACCACTCAAGTAATTCCCAAGCTTCATCAACATTTCGAGCATAGAAATCCCAATGCTCCAAAAGAACACGGGTCTCACAATTCACACCCTCATCAACAACATGCAATATTTCCCATTTCCCATATAAACATCCACAAGAAACACATTGAGCAAGATAAGCATGTAAACGATCCCAATAACGGTAAAATAGTTCTTGCTCACATTGGGGAAAATGGAAAATTGCCATTGAAATTTTTTTTTTGAATTTTTTTTTTTTTTTGGGATTTTCAAAAGGCCTAGCCTCGAATGCTAAAGTAAACCCCAATATTGAAAAACGCCAATTCCCCGGCAACGGCGCCAAAAACTTGTTGCGAGAAAAACAGAGTTTTAATATTTATAAACCCCAAGTGCAAGGTGTATCGTTGAGTACTTGGGGTGTCGTCCGCAGGGAATTGGGTTTTCAACTACCAGAGTTCACTAGAGCGTCTCAATCTAGGCGAGATCAAAGAGTGAAAAGGGGAAACTAAACTACGCTACAAACACAAAAACAAGTGACTTGGAGTTATGATTTTACCAATGGATGAACTAACTAACCAAGATGAGTCCTAACCTACCCAAACCATACTATGAACAAGAGATGGTCGGTTGCACCATCAAAGACCACCCAAGCCCTCTCTCAAGGGTCATGAGCTAGTCTAACTCGTGTAACCACCTACTTTCGTGGGGTTAGGCGAATTAGACCACAAAACTAGCAACCCCGGACCTAGCTCGATTCGGATACTATTTTCATGTCCCGAACTCGGCTATTCCCTCTCCCACACTAGCTAATTGACCTCACCTCTCAGCATAAGTCAATCGCCCAATAATATGGATGAAAGCCCTCTCAGGCATTTCATCGAACACTTGGCGGGCGTGAAGGAAATCTCTAGGTTCTAGGCATAGATTGGGTATGGCTAGGCCTAGTACAAGATCAATTAGCCATCAAGAGGCTAATCACAATCCAAGCCAACACAATCTACCAACAAATCATGAAAAACGCATGAAAACCTAAACTAACAAACAAGAACATAAACTTGAAGAACAAAGCGAAGGAAATGAAATCAAACGAATTTAAACAAGTAAATAACATATATTAACAACAAAAACTAAACATATAAACTTAAGCAAAACAAATACAAGAATTAAAACTAACAAAACATAAACAAGAACAATGAAATAAATAGAGAAAAGGAAGAGGGAAACTTATGCTTGAATCGATTGAAGAACTTGAGATCCACAAGCTTGAATCCCAAAATACAAACTACAATCCTAATCTAATCCTCCTATTGAGGTTTTTATTGGATAAACCTAACCTAAACTACCCTAAGAATCGCCCAAGGAGAAACCCCGAACGAACCCCCCATGAACGCCCGAAAAAGGGGCTTTTATCGCGAACCCAGGCCTGACGCACGGCCGTGCGTCACCACGCACGGCCGTGCGCCTGGCCGTGCGCCACCACGCACGGCCGTGCGCCTGGCCGTGCGTGGCTTCTGCCGCCAGTGCACGGTCGTGCCTCCCTGCAGGTCGGCCGTGCACTGTCCTTCTCTGCTGTGTTTTGCCCGTTTTCGCTGATTTTCATCGTTTTGTCCCATCTTTGTCCCTTTCCGCGACGTTTGCTCGATTTAGAGTTATTTCCTACAAAACATAAATAAAACGAGTAAAAATTCTAAAGATTAAGTTATTATACGAGCGAAAAGTAGGTGAAAGAGGCACGTAAAATAGGTAAATTTACCGTTCAACAAAGTCCCCTTTGATGAAGCTTGTGAGCATTGAGGAGGAGTTGTGAGTTCTCTTGGACTTGTGTAGGCAAGACATTTGCTTCATCCTCCCCTTCTTGAATGTGATTTGCCCTCAAATCAACACCTTCTTCTTCATCCTCAAGATAGGGTGTGAGATCACCCACATTGAAGGTAGATGATACACCCATGTTCCCGGGTAGCTCTAACTTGTAAGCATTATCATTGACCCTTTCAAGGACCTTAAATGGGCCATCACTCCTTGGCATGAGCTTGTTCTTTCTTCTAGAGGGAAACCTCTCCTTTCTCAAATGTATCCATACCAAATCCCCGGGTTTGAAGGTGATGGCTTTGCGGTGCTTGTTGGCTCTAGCTTTATACATCTCATTTGTCTTCTCAATCTTGGCCCGAATTTCTTGGTGAAGTTTCTTCATCTCTTTGGCCCTCTCCTCGGCCTCATAGCTCACTCTAGACTCAAGTGGAAGAGGTATGAGTTCTAGGGGAGTTAGAGGATTGATCCCATAGCATGATTCGAAGGGAGAGTGTGCCGTAGCAAAACTAGGAGTGCGGTTGTATGCAAATTCAGCATGGGGAAGCTTGAGATCCCACTCCTTAATGTTTTTGCGCACCAAACTTCTAAGCAAAGTAGCAAGAGTTTTGTTGGTGACTTCGGTTTGGCCATCGGTTTGAGGATGGTGGGAAGTACTATACAAGAGCTTAGTACCAAGGAGCTTCCATAAGCATCTCCAAAAGTGGCTAAGAAACTTTGTATCCCGATCCGACACAATGCTCTTAGGAATGCCATGAAGCTTAACAACTTCTTTGAAGTAGAGGTGAGCTATGTGAGATGCGTCATCGGTCTTTTCACATGGGATGAAGTGAGCCATCTTTGAGAAACGGTCCACCACTACCATAATAGAATCCTTGCCTCTTTGAGTTCTTGGGAGAGCAACTATGAAGTCCATGCTCACATCCTCCCATGGACCATTAGGAATAGGTAAAGGAGTGTACAACCCTTGGTGGAATTGACTCTTAGCTTGTTGACAAATAGAACACTTGGAAGTCACCTCATGAACATCCCCTCCCATTCTTGGCCAATAAAAATGTTCCTTGAGCATATCAATGGTCTTGTTGATCCCAAAATGACCGGCTAGGCCGCCTCCATGAACTTCCTTGACAAGAAGCTTTCGGATTGGACCCTTTGGAATGCATAGCTTGTTGCCTTTGAATAAGAAGCCTTCTTGAAGCGTATAAGGGCCATGCTTGTTGCTCTCTTGTTCGACAAGGTAGGGTTTGAAATCATCATCTTCTTGGTAGTAGTCACGGATGAATTGGAAGCCAAGGACCCGTGCTTCCATCACGGCTAGTAGAGAATGCCGCCTTGAAAGAGCATCCGCAACCACATTGATACTCCCCTTCTTATGTTTGGCCACAAATGAGAAGCTTTGCAAGAATTCAACCCATTTAGCATGCCTTGGATTGAGTTTGTGTTGGCCATTTAAATACTTCAAAGCCTCATGGTCCGAATGGAGCACGAATTGTTTTGGCCTTAAGTAATGAGACCAATGATCAAGGGCCCTCACCAATGCGTAGAATTCCTTGTCATATGTTGAATAATTCCTCCTTGATCCATTGAGCTTCTCACTAAAATAGGCAATTGGGCGTAGATCTTGCATAAGGACAGCCCCTATGCCAACTCCACTTGCATCACAATCAACTTCGAAGAGCTTGTTGAAGTCGGGAAGAGCTAATACCGGGGCCTCACATAACTTGGACTTGAGTTTCTCAAAGGCAACATGGGCGGCCTTTGTCCACTCAAATGTTCCTTTCTTCATGCATTCGGTGATGGGGGCCATGAGGGTGCTAAACCCCTTGATGAATCTCCTATAGAAGGATGCCAAGCCATGAAAACTCCTAACTTCTGTGATGGTGGTGGGAGTTGGCCATGACTTGATAGCTTCCACTTTGCCTTGGTCCATGGAGATGCCATCACAAGAAACAACATACCCCAAAAATGTGACTTGGGGTGCAAAGAACTCACATTTTTCTAGCTTGCCAAAGAGCCTTTGAGCTCTTAGAACCTTGAATACTTCTTCCAAGTGATGTAGATGATCTTCTTGATTCTTTGAATATATAAGGATATCATCAAAATAGACCACTATAAATTTGCCAAGGAAAGGCCTCAAGACCTCATTCATCAGCCTCATGAAAGTGCTAGGGGCATTAGAGAGGCCAAAGGGCATCACTAACCACTCATAAAGCCCACCCTTGGTCTTGAATGCCGTTTTCCACTCATCTCCTTCCCTCATGCGGATTTGGTGATATCCACTCCTTAGATCAATCTTGGAGAAGATGGAGGAGCCATGAAGTTCATCAAGCATGTCATCAAGCCTAGGTATGGGATACCTATACTTGATAGTAATGTTGTTGATGGCTCTACTATCTACACACATGCGGTATGAGCCATCCTTCTTGGGGACCAATAATGCTGGAACCGAGCAAGGACTCATGCTCTCCCTCACATAACCTCTAGCCAATAACTCATCAACTTGCCTTTGAAGCTCTTTGGTCTCTTGAGGGTTACATCTATAGGCCGCTTTGTTTGGAAGTGGAGCACCGGGAATGAGGTCAATTTGATGCTCAATGCCTCGGATTGGAGGGAGGCCGGGGGGTAAATCTTGTGGGAAAACATCTTTGTATTGTGAGATGAGGGGAATGATCTTGGGATGTAAAGGAGTCACTTCCTCACCATTGTTGCTTTCAAGCATGAGTAAAGCTAGAACTTGCTTACCCTTGCTTAAAGCTCTCTCAACCCGTGTTTCACTCATCATGAGAAGGTCTCTCTTTTTCTCTCTTCCCACCCCGGGTTTAGATTTGTGGACTTGGTTTGGAGGTAACGGGTTTAAAACAATCTTTTCCTTGTCAATGATCAATGAGTATGTATTCTTAAAACCATCATGCATGACATGTCTATCAAATTGCCAAGGTCGACCCAAAAGTATACGGCATGCACTCATGGGTACCACATCACAAAGCACATTATCTCTATACTTTTTACCAATTGAAAAAGAGATGAGTGCTTGTTTTGATACCTTAATGTCACCACCATCATTGAGCCATTTGAGAGAGTAAGGCTTGGGATGTGAGATAGTAGGAATGCCAAGTTTCTCAATAAGTGTGGTAGAGGCCACATTGGTGCAACTTCCCCCATCAATAATCAAGTTGCAAACTTTATCTTATATGGTGCACCGGGAGTGAAAGATCATGTCTCTTTGAGCCTTGTCATAAGGAGTGTCTTGGGTGTGTAGAACCCTTCTTAAGACAAGTAACTCTCCCTCATCGGCCTCAAGTTGAGTCTCTTCTTATATGGAGTCCGATTCTTCCTCAAGAGCTTCCTCTTGCGCCTCCATCAATAGGGCATCTACTTCTTCAACTTCTTGTATGGTCATAGCTCTTCGGTTGGGGCAATCATATTAGAAGTGCCCATACCCTTGACATTTAAAACACTTCTTGCCCTCAAGTTTCTTAGGCAATTCCTTAGGTGTAGGGAGTGCCACAGTCTTGCCCTTGTCAACCCGTGAGGTACCTTCGGGTTTAGTAGGAATGAAGGGCTTAAATGGGGGCTTTGAACTTACTTGCTCCCTTGGAAGGGGTTTAGTAAAAACTCTCTTTTCTTTCTTTCTCTTTTCAACCTTGAGAGCTAGCTTGAAAACATCATCCAAGGTGAAGTAGGGTTGAAGTTCCACCTTTCTTGCAATAAGAGGGTTTAACCCATTGAGAAACCTAGCCACGGTTTGCTCTTGGGGTTCATGGATGCTTCCTCTTAAAAGGAGTTGCTCAAATTCCCTCATGTACTCACCCACACTCATGTTGTTTTGTTTGAGTGAGAAGAGCCGGTTGTAAAGGTCTTGCTTGTAGCTTTCCGAAAGGAACCTCTTGTTCATGAGAGTTTTAAGTTTTCCCCATGAATTGATCTTTCTTTTGCCCTCTCTAGCCCTTTGCTTTTTGATGTTTTCAAACCACAAGGAGGCATACCTTGTGAGTTTAAGGCTAGCAACCTTGAAACTCCTTTCATCATTATAACCCTTGGCTTCAAAGATTCGGTCCAAGGCGTGGACCCATTCAAGGTATTCATCGGGGTTCAAGTTGCCATTGAACTCCGGGGGCTCCACTTTGATGTCCCTAAATTCATCCATAGGAGGCCTTCTTCCTTCCCTTCTTGGATTACTTCCCATGCTTGAGTCACTAGAGAAGTCTTGTTCATCCCCACCATTACTCGGCTCTTGCGGTCTTTGGCCTTTTTGGAGGGCCAAAAATTGGGTGGTAAGTTGCTCAAGTTGCCTACTAATTCGTCTCATGCTTTGTTGTAAGGCTAGAATGGCATTGTCGTGCCTCATTGCATGCGTTTCTTCTAGGTTCATGCCCCTTGGTACTCTTGCCGGTTGAATAGGATGGGTGGGGGTATCTTCTTCATTAGACATGGTGAAAGGGGAAAGGCGTAGAAGAGAGGATAGGAGTAGGATAGGACACGGGCGTGCTAGGGTGCACGGTGGGAAGTTTGACTGAGGAAGGCGGTGACACGGTCGTGCAAGGGAGCACGGGGGGACCGTGCTGAACTTCTGGGGCAGGATCTGGGGTGGCACGGTCGTGCTTCACCGCACGGGGTGACCGTGCCACTATTCTGGCCGGCTGCACGGTTTTGCGAAATTTGCTTTTGTGGGGGGGTTTTGGTGGGGGTTCGTGTTTGGCTGTTTTTTTTTGGGGGGTTCTTTGAGAGGTAAAGGAGGCAATTTGTAGGGAATGGAGGTGTGGAATAAGGCTTGTGAACTTAAGGAGGTAGTCAAGAGTTCAAGGTAAAGAGAGGTGATGATTCACTATGATTTTCACAGCAAAGTGAAGGAAAATTTGACAAGGATGAAACCAAAGTAGGGGAATGCGATATAAACTCAAGAACACCAACCTGGATTTGCTCTGATACCAAATGGAGCGTGGGCTAATGGGATGGGAGTGAATTACTTGAGTTTGATTACAATTTTCCCCTTGGAAGAAAGATATGACTTGATTTAAAGGTTATGCCACTAATCAAGCCTAAGGACCCACCAAGAATTTGTTTAAAGGCTATGCCACCCACAAACTCTATAAAGGATTCCACTCAAGAACTCACCACCTTTGAAAAGGATAAAGAGAACTCAAGATTTAAGAGAGAGAAAGCTCAAACTAGCAATGCATGTATATCCAAATCTGAAAACTTACAAACTAAGGCCTCCCTTATATAAGGGAGTCTTTGACAACATAAGAGAAGGCAGCCAAAAGGACTCTCAAAACCCATAAAGCATGGGGAACCAAAAGCAATAAATTAGAAGCTAAAGAGTGCCCTCTACTTTTGTTAAAAATTTTCAGTTTACCAAGGTCAACTTTGAGCAGCCATATCTCCTAGTTCCCTGGGCCAAATCTGATGAAATAGACCTTCCTAGAAAGCCTAGGAAGTTAGCTTTCACGTGGCTCAAGAGGTATGCAGATTGGAATTGTTATTTGGGAGATATGGGGCAGAGAGTGCAGCTTATGCAGGCTGGGGCAGAAATTGCAGCATAGGAAAAAGGACTCCTCTTGACCTATGATCACAAGCCTTACCTTAGAATTCTCTTTGTGCTCTTTTAGCTGAAATAAGAAGGTTCCCAAAAAGTGAATTTTCAGCACTTTGATCCCATACTAAGCTTGGGTAATCAAGCCCACAAAACCGGGTTAAAACTTGGGCTTAATTTGCTTTGATGAACCAAACTCCTTAGAAGGTCCCTTGTCCTTTCCAAAATAGAAGAGTAATAGGTTCCAAAGGTTTAGGATGAGTGTGGAATTGAAGTTCTAAGTTGGTACAAGGATCAAGTCCCCTTTGATGAAGCTTGTGAGCATTGAGGAGGAGTTGTGAGTTCTCTTGGACTTGTGTAGGCAAGACATTTGCTTCA
>JAKOGI010003615.1:0-47583 GCA_029747015.1 Carnegiea gigantea | reverse complement strand
TATATATATATATATATATATACATACATATATAGACATGCATATCGATAGTTTAATTTGGTCGTTGTTCGATTTATGTAGTCGTATCCCGAATGTGAGTACATTGTTGACCTTAGAATTAGCTTCGAGGTTTATTAAAATCGAACCTTGACGTATTTGGGAACGAATGATCGATGAGCGATTATGTTAATGATTGGGTTTATAATAAGAGGTACGAGATTGGACTAATAATTTTAGTTGATTGAGTTATTAACCAAAACAAAAAAAAAAGAAGCAATAAGGGGCTGAAGCCCCTTTCTCTTTCACGGGGGGGGGGAGAGACCACGACAGGGGGGGTTCTCAAACCCCAGCCCCGACGACCCATGCCACCAGCAGAGAAGAAAAAAAGAGAGAGAGAGAGAGGGAGAGAGAAGTGGGGCCAACGGTACATCGCTGCGACGCCGGCGCCTACTCGACCACCGCCACTCCCAGCCGCCATCTCTAGCTGCAGCCACCGCAACGGGGACCCATGAAAGAACAGAGAGAGACAGATCAAGCAAAAGAGAGAGAAGCAGGGGGTCCGAGCTACCTGCTGTCGGCGACTGGCACAACCAAGGTCGGCGAACCGACGGTGGTGGAGCCCGGTTCCAGCGACCACTTGAAACAACAGGAACAGCAGCAGAATCAGACTTGGGATGGACTGATTCGGGGTCTGTGTTAAGTAGCGAATTAGGACGCTTGAAGTTCGACCTCAACCTTGCCCAATTAGCCCAGGCATTGGGTCCTTAGCTTGGATCGAGGTAGGTATTTCTCACCTCCTAAGTATTAGCAGTTTCGAAATCATTTTAACCCTTAAGTTGCGATGCATGTTAAATTTAGCTAGTTATGCCTGAAAGTGACTTCGAATCGTTAAATGTTAGTTTAGTTGTTTAATAGCTTCGAAGTGAAATGTGAACACTTAGCATCGATACATGTTTATTTAGTTAATTCATGCCTAATTAATACCTTCGAAGTGAAATGTGAATACTTAGCATCGATACATGTTTGTGTAGTTAATTCATGCTCAGTTAATAGCTTTGAAATGATATGTGAGCATCTAGAATCAATGCTTGAGTAGTTAGCTGATTCATGCCTAATTAGTAGCTTTGAATTAACATGTAAACACTTTGAATTGATGCTCGTATAGTAGTTAATCCATGCCGGAATATTAGCTTCAAAAGATCACATGAACACTTGAAATCGATGCCTATCCACATAGTTAAATTATGCTTAAATGGCTTCATTAGGCTTGAATATTAACTTCGATGTACTAAACGAATGCCTTGAATCGTAGTATGCTTAAATGGCTTCATTAGACTTGAATGGTAACTTCGATGTAATAAACGAATGCCTTGAATCCTATTATGCTTAAATGGCTTAATTAGGTTCGAATAGTAACTTCGATGTAATAAACGAATGCCTTGATTCGTATTATATTTAAGTGGTTTGTTTAGATTCGAATAATGACTTCAATGTAATAAACGAACATCTAGAATCGTATTATGTTTAAATGGCTTAATTAGGCTTGAAATGTAACCTCGAAACAATGAATGAACGCCTCAAATCGATGCTTGCCTGTTGAGTTGAATTATGCTTGCGAAGTAGCTTGGAAATAACATTCGGATGACGAAATGAGCATGTTTACCCCCTTAACCGCAATATATGAATGTAGTCGTGTTTCATGCTTAGTTGGTTTAACTTAGATTACTGAATGTTCGTTTCAAGTTAAGGTCGTATGAATGCCTCTAAGTATATAAATATATGCATGTATGGTTATAATCGTTGGTTGCAGCACACTGCTAATTGTTATTTATATGTTCGGTAAGTTAAGCATTGGTAAGTTACGTAAGTTTATATATCGCTTTCGGTATATCATGATGATTAGAATACTAAATTATGAAATTGAAACCGGGATGGTAGTTGGACAATTTGAGGTAGAACTATGAGTGGTTCGAGGACCTGTGGCCAGTTGCTATGTGAGGAGGGAGTCTGGGTTGTGATTACCGCAATCGTGTGGATTGAGAGGCCGTGTGTGGCTCATTACATTGAAATAATTTTGAAGTGCTTGAATGTAGTATGTGTGAAGCCCTCCCCTTTTATGTTAATAAGATACATTATGCGTGTGAAGGTATTGTTTTGAGAAAGGATGTTCTCGTATTTCAAAACAATAGTAGCCATGACTATTAGCAATCAATGGCCTATTTCAGCTATACAAACTTTGTTTTGGGAGTGAACTCACTTGAGCGGGGGAATCCCTAAAGAATTTGATTAAAAAGAAAGTGCGATGTATGAAAAAGGATTTCGCTGTGAGAGGCAGCAAAACTATTAGCCGTTATGGCCCATACGCTTTCAATTGGCTAAGATAATGTGCTTCGGACAATAGCCTAGGGGATAAGTCCTCATATTAGGAGACCCTAGAAGACCCTGACGAGGGTGATGGTCTGATATGTTATATGTAGCCATCCCGGGAGTAAGAGTTTAAGCGTGAGCATTAGGTCTCACTATAGGGTTGAGAATAGATCTCATCCAATCAGCACCCTATAATGATCTTATGTCAGATGTATTTTCCTAATAAGCAAAGAAAAGCAGTTGGCATTTTGCCATTTTAAGTGTTTCGAAAGGAAAGAAAGTTTTTACGGGCCCTAAGAGGCCATATGGAATGAAATATGAAAAGCTCATAAGGGTCGTTCTACAACCAGTACAAAAAAGATTTCCTTTAATGAAAATGAGCCTCAAAGAGGCTAAAAAAACAGTTTTTATGGGCCTCAAGAGGCTAAGCAAAGTGTTTTCAAGAAAAGAAGAAAAGTTTCTGTGCATGCTCTGTGCTTTTCTTATGAATGAAATGTGAGTGGGATTTGACAAGAAGAAAGAAAGATGCTTGTGCAAATCATATGAATGAGATCTAAGTAAAGTATGCTAATGAAAATAAAGCATTATGTGAACATTCCAAGTGTAACTTATGAATGAGATGCTAAGTAAGATACAATCATGAAAAAGAAAGCCTTATGATCATATTTCATGCATACCCTATGAATGAGATTTGAATGAGACTTGACATTTATGTGTGCCTTATGTATATCATATGAATGAAATGCCAAGAAAAGTATGATTATGAAAAGAGATAACCTTATGTGCACATCATATAAATGATGTTTCATGTATAGTTAAAATGGACTGCTAAGAACTTATGTTATAAAAAGAAAGAACCCTATGCTTAGCCCTTGATGCTTGCTTTTGTGCTTAACTGCTTATTAGTAAAGGAACTTAGTCATTGACGGGGCTAGAAATATGTTTAAGTGGTTAAAATGAAGTTTATGTTTAGTGATCCTTCCATAAGGGTTTTATAAATGACTAATATGATAGTAAAGTATAAATACGTTATATGTGACTATTAAAGATATTATTGCTTGGAATGGTTTCGGTTTTAAGGGGGTCGGGGGACACTCACTAAGCGTGTGGTTGCTCATCCCACTACTCTTTTCCCTTTTTCCCCAGGTTTTCTTTATGACAGGAAGAAGTTGAGTCAGTTATGTCAAGATAGAATCTATTCTTGCTTGCAAGGTGTCGTGTGTGCCCATTTGAAGGGATCTTACGTGTTTAATGAAGTCATGTAATGTATTCTCAGTTTGTAAATATATGTAAACCAAGTATTCTAGTTCATGTAATGCATATGGTATGAAGGTCGTTCTGTATGGCTGCATAAGCCAACCATTTAATTAGTTAGATGTCTTCTTGGTTAAAGTTAGTTATATTTTGGGATGTAAACCCCAATGCTCTGGTTGTATGAATCGTTGAGTTGTATCTTTCATTTATTCTTTATTAATGAACTATTCTATTTGGTGCACTCCGAGCGAGTGGCTCGTTGAGTTATGAACTCTGACGTGTGACTGATGAGCTTCTTTTAAATGTTTTAGGCTTCCGTTGATTTGCAGGGATTTATTGTAAGGCTTTTAGCTTGGAAACGGTCAGTTTTTAGGGGAAACTCTGCCCGTTTTGCCCCACAATTTAAGTAAGAAGTTAAGAAAGCATAATGCTCCTGGCCCTAGGGGATGGAGGTGTTACAATTAATGGTATCAGAGTAAGGTCCTGCGACCATAGGTCGCGGCCTGAGCCTTGCATCTCATATAGTTATGTGGGAATGCATTCCCGATGACGTGATGCATGCCTGCCTTGTGTGCAAATATGAGTTTTATGTGAATGTTGGCACGTCTACCTAGTTAGGTGCAACTTGAGTGAGCTGATTGGTTAGATGAAAGAACCATTTGCTAAGGTGTAGGCCGATTGGCTTGTATTCTTGTGGATAAGTTAAGTGTTAGCTCAATCGAAAGTTGTTTTACCTATATGCCTTGGTAATTTTAATCAAAAGTTTAAAGAACATATGATTTGAATTTGAATGATTAGAAAGGCCTTAACTCTAAGCCCATCTTTGCCCCTAAAAGTACGATTTGCTCTACGGGCCCCATAATGGAGTGAGCAAATGTACTCGAAGGTTGGTAGAGAGTGAGGTAGAACCAGTTAAACTATTTCCTTTTGAAAACCTAAGGACCTTGAAGGTTAAAGTCTTCTGATTAGTGAGTTAGAGTCGAGCCAAGTTTATCTTACACCGAAGGATTAGCTTTCTGTTAGTGATGATGAGGGAGTTTAGATTCACAATACGCGCCCTTATGTGTATCAAGTGTTACTTGTAAATGTGTATGTGCTAAGATGTGTACGTCGATAGAATCCTTCGTAATGGGTTAGGAAAGGAACGATGGGAAATCAGTTGTTACAATTCAGGTGATAGTTTTTAACTATTCTTCATAAAAGATTTGTTGCTAATTGTTAGTCATTTTAAGGTGCTCATGTCTGGATTGTTGTTTGACTGTGCGTTACTTCTGTGATATATTCAGTCCTCTAATAAGGTCAATTTGCATTGAATTACACACTGTTTAATATGAAAATAATTTTCTTTCCTTGGTCTTCATGTGTTCGACAATTCCTTAAGAATAATCTTTGTATAACTGAAGTTAAAAGGCACTTGACATTTATCAAAATCTCGACTTGTCTTGATTTGATTCCATATTTCGTTCAAATTTATTCAAATTGCGCATCAAATATGATTGTGACTAGAACTTGCCATTCTGACTAGAAACTGTCTTCTTTGTACTCGCTCATGCGGCTAGTCTGGCGAGCTCTTTCTAATGTTAACTTTATGTGAACCCCAACTTTGACATTTCGGCTTCCTTTGCATTGATAATGTTTACGCATGGGTTACTTGTCTGAAAATGTGTGCATATGGACTAGGATATGCATTGCTTTGTATGTTGTAAGAATTCAACCATCCTTTTCCAGGAATGTGAATACCTGCACTGATAGACCTTTATTGCATTAGAATTCTACGTTTATCTTTTTTATTGTTATTAGCTAATCATTTCAATGTCCCATTTTGCTATGCATTACGGTATTTTTGTGGATATCATTATGATCAGAGTGTTCTTATTATGTGTCCTAGGTTAGGAAGCAGTGCCCTGGTTACTCTGGTTACTAGGCCTGTAAGAAACAAAATTTAGCTTTTGATTTGATGATGCATGAAGTGTTTCCCATATATCAGCATGTAAATCTTATTTTTATATTTCTCATCCCATCCTCATAGGTTTTCTTTAATTTTCTAGAATTCCTTGGAGCTCCCTGAAGGCTTAAACATTTTGCATATTTTGTGCATGTGTGGCTTACACTCTTTTTGCTAGTTTTGCTTTTGTTGCTAGTCTAAGGAATGACATATTGGATGCATGACTAACATATATTCTAAATAATCAATTTGGTCTCATATTTCTTTATAGCTTGTGAATATAGGATTAGTGAAATGCGCTGTTTTACTATGCTAGTAATGAAAAGTCATTATTGCCTTCCCAAATGTAACGCCCCAAATTAAATATGTTTTACTGTTTATATTCTCCTTAATAAATTACTCAATTGTAATATGATAAACCCAATGAGAGGGGTGTTACCACCGTCCCAAAGGACAAGGCTTGAAGTATGTGTCCTGGAATAACATAGTTAAGCATAACCTTAACCATACACATTCACACATGATCATCCATTCACAATCAAGTGTTAACCAATGTAAGGTTTATAAACCATAGTAAGATAATTCACCATGTAATCTACATCCTCATACATTGAAGAATTCAAAATACAACTTTAAAGTATGTATATACTGTATCACCGTTGATTTATACAAATTTCCTTGCTCAACTTATTCTCTTCCGCTACTTTGCTAGCATGAGGGCAATTCTCTAAGCATTTGCCTAAAACAAGACATGAAAAACATTTCGAACTATGAGTCGAAGCTTAGTACATGTATTCCTGAATTGTTAAATGATCATTGGAATACTGATTGGGCCTGCTTTGCAATTCATTTAAGGTCAAAATAGGGAATGAGATGAATATAAAACTGTATTGCTAATTATTATCTAATAGTGAACCACTTTATATTGTTATGATCTATGGATAGGTATACACCTGCTAAACCGATCGGGGACCTAGCCTAAAGCAGCACGGGCAACTGAAAGGCAAATGCCCTATAGATGGTGACTGACAGGGTCACTAATTAACTGATAAATCACAGTGTAAACGGATTCGTTGATGTACTTGCCAAACGTGATACTTTGATAAATGAAGTCTGATTTCTAAAGATACAAGCAACAGATGTACCTAAAGTCTTTAAAATGATATTTCACTTGATAATACTTATGCACAATGGAAACGATAGACTAGGCCCCGATTCTGCTAAAGAAATGTAATTATATGTAAATGCAGTTAGTAAACAATATTTACTCTTATTGTAATGGAAATTGATTAATTAAAAAGCTTCCACAATTCCAATAATTCAATATAAGAAAAGTTACAACAAAATAATTTGAAAAATAAATTAATTAGGGTTATTGAACTTGAAATATAACAAACTGAAACGAAATAGACCAAATTGGAATGATTGAGGTGATAATGAAAAGGTCTTAATTGATATAAATGAAATATGAGTTTCTGATATTTCCGAAATGGATAATGGAAAGTGTATTGCTTCTAAAATGGATAATAAAAGACTAAATGTTAGGAGAGGTGTTGTGAGGTTCATAAAAGCTCAAATAACACCAGCTTGGTTAGATGGATACTGATTTTAAGTCGTTACTCTGCTCACTTCCCAAATTTCATTTTCATGCTTATTTAACTTATTTTTCAACCCAAGTAAGCTTCTATACATAATCACACCTATTAAACTCACTACACCTTGTAATTTCCTTACAATACCCATAATTATATAAAAACTTCTGAAAATATTTTCAAATGTCATAATTTTTGTATTCACTCATATTACCATTTAATGGTTTGCATTAGAAAAACTATATCTTTCACTCCTGACCTCCAAATAAGATGTAAAACTCCAATATGAAAAGATCATAATGTCCATGAAAATGTTTATTTGGGATACAAAGCATGATTCACATAGTAAGGTCCTTAAAATTAGGGTAGAACACAGACGTGCACAATTTCAGTTCAATCTACGCAGTCGCAGCAAAATGACCATAACCTTTTCCACAAAACTCGGATTAAGGCAATTCAAAAAGCTTGTGAAATCTAACGCATTGATATATCCACACACCAAAAATCACAAATTTTATATGAGCCAATCAATACCAATTTTTTTCGCAAAGGCCACTGTTCAAAACTGCTCCCAATTTCGATGTATTCTGTGCAGTCTTCAGTAAAGTGGCAATAACTTTGTCTATACAACTCGGAATTAAATAATTCTAGAGCCCATTGAAATCTAATTCATTGTTGTATCTTCATACCAAAAATCATAGTTTTTCCATGTCCCACAAAATACCAGTTTATTCATAAATAGACGCCTATTTTGGGTCTGTTTTCCAGCCCTAACTCACCTAATTTCATCTTTTCTTCGGGTAACCACCGGCTAAAATCACTCTTTAATTCATCCAAAACCACAAAAAGATTACCATAATCATTTATAATGACAAGGATTGCAAAATCAAATACAAAATAATCCAAATCCATCACGTCAAAGTTAAACTAGCATGATTAAGAAGCAACCCTAACCCTAGCATAATCCAACTTCAACTCCACCATGATCTATCACCAAGATAACTCTTAATTCAATCAAAACAACATGACCCATCATTAAAACAACCAAAACAAGAAGCAAAAACCATAAATCCAAGGAACAAGATTAAAGCTACTTACTTTGAACTTGAAAAAAAGTTGTGATGGAGATGATGTTTGGTGATTTTGAGGATGGAAGATGGTAGCCAATGGAGGGAGGTTGTTGGGTGTTGCAATCCTCACCAGAGGCTAGCCGTAAAGTGGCCGAAAAACACCACAATAGGGGCTGGGGGGCCTGCTGGTCTTGGGTAGAGAGAAGAAGGAGAGAAGAAGAGAGAGAAAGTGACTTGAATATTTGCTTGGTGGAAAATGAAGTAAAAAAAAAAAACTTAGTTGATATTTAAAGTGCTAAAAGCTACTTTTCACCAAGTATAAATTAGGCCCAATTAAGGGTAATTAGCTAAACAAATGTACCCAAGTCTCGTTGGGCCGAAATCGGCCTTAAACGGGCTCGGGTTCGGAACAGAGCTGAAACCGGGTGCGTTTGCAAATTTATTTTTTTTGGTTTATTGTTTTTCTTTGAATCGCGAGATTAAAATGCTTGTGGTGTCATAAAATGCTTGTGGTGTCATGGAAAATAATTTAATCACTTAAATCATAATTACCGAGGCCTACTATCAATTTTCTCGAAAATTTTCGGTAAATGAAACTCGAATTGCAAAGTGGAGCCAAAAATGAATTCTCCCAACCTGGATGATTGAATGAGATAAATAAATATGGAAAATTAATAACATGACTAAATTAAATAAATAAGCATGATTTAGGGTCAGGCTATTATAGCCTTCCCCCCTTAAACAGTTTTGTCATCGAAACTTATGAACTTTGTTAACACATGCAAGGTTATCTCAACTAGATATGGGTACTCAGCTTTCACTTCTTCGTCAGATTCTCAAGTAGCTTCTGAAGAGGTATACTTTGCCCAAGGCAATTTGGTTAGAGATACCTACTTGATGCTTAGCTGCTGAACACTAGGATTTAATATCTGGACTGGGTGCTCTTGAAGCACAAGACCCGCAATAACCGCAATGGTTTTGCTTATGACGGCGTGATTAGGATATGAAATGTACTGCTTGAGTTGTGAGGCAAGAAACACGTCATGCATATGTTTGAGCTATATAGGCAGACGTGGTAGACAAGCTATACAATTTGGCCTTTCAATAAACTAACATGGTCTAAAAGATCTTGACCGCAATCTAGTTTGCAGTTCAACCTTCTTACACCCTTAATTGATGAAACTTTTTGAAGAACCTTGCTATATACATGAAAGTCCAGGAATCTCCTTCTTTTTTCAACATAGCGTTTCTATTGCTTTCAATAGGATATTTTCAGGAATCTTCTGATATGTGTCACCTTATTAAACGCTGGAGAAGATCTTCATGACCCATAAGATGATTTGTTGTCAATGTCAGCCGTCATTTTGTCCTGATGTTTAATGAAGGATTCTCTGCTAGTACTGTCACAACGTTGACCACTAGGAGTTCCATACTTTTTGCAAATGCAAATGTTGGTTATAGGTTATGAAGCACTACAAGCTCCAACTTAGAATAGTTGATCCATTGATATTTTTAGATGCTTGCCCATCTGTTTCAGGATGATAAGAACTGCAAAAGCTAAATTTAGTTCTAAAGGTTGTTTGAAGTGCTTGCCATAACAGGCTTGAAATCTCTAATCTCGGTCATACACTATCCCTGAGGGAATCCCATGACAAAGTCCATTGAAATTGAATTCCTTTCGCAAGATTTTGCTTTATTCTTTAGAGTTCAGGATTACTATCCTGATTCACTCTAATTTCCTCCATCAAGGAGGGCTGTAAGGTAAGCGCCGGCAATTGAACGTTCACCTTCCTGTTCAACACTAATTGAATGTCCAAGACCTTAAGCTCTCTCAAGAGATTCAGTTGCATAATCACTACAGCGTTCAAGGTATATTGTGCCTTCCTATGTAGGGCGTCTGCCATAACATTTCCCTTTCTTGGTTGACATTGGATCTATCACAACTAATGGAGCTTCTTCTCTATGAAGATGTACTTAAAGCTTTGATGATCAGTATTGATTCTTGTATGGTACCCCATATAAGTAATGTCTCTAAATTTTCAATGCAAAAACTAGAGAAATGGGTAGGGTAATTCTTCTCATAAGACTTGAGCTGTTAGAAGGCATAAGTCACCACTTTATCTTCTTGCTAACTTCGTAGCTTGCTTCGACAAATTGGTCAGGGAAGATAATATTTTTTAAATCCTTCCTGAACTCGATAAGTCTATGCTAAACTCAAACAGTTTCTAGGCTTAGTGCATTGGTGGTGTTGGGCACTTTGTAATCGCTTTCAGCTTGTGCAAATCAACCTTAATCTCTTCCTTTGAAGCCATATGCTCCATAAATGCCATTGCTTCTAATCAGTACTCATATTTTTTGTAGTTGTTATGTAATTGATGTCCCTTCAAGGTCTGCAACACTGTCTCAAATGAACAATATGCTTATCTTTATCCTTGGAGTAGTTCAAGATTGTTTTTTTATAAACACCACCACAAACTTGTCTAAATAGGGTATGAAACTGTATTCATAAGATCCATAAAGGCCGCAAGGCCATTGATTAGGCCAAAAGGCATCACAATGAATTCATAGCAACCCAAACATGGTCCTTACTGTGGTTTTGGGAATGTCTTCAGGTATAATCCTAAGTTGATGGTACCTTGACTTCAAATTAATCTTAGATCAGACTCCTACTCCCTATAATTGATCAAATAAGTCATCTACTTGGGGCAATGGGTATGCGTTTTTAATGGTGATCTTGTTCAGCTCTCTGTAATCAATACATAACCTCCAGGTTCCATTCTTCTTCTTTACAAATAGAATTGGGGCACCCCATGGTGGCATATGTGGTATGATAAATCCCTTCTTAATGACTTCTCTAACTGAATCTTTAGTTCTTTAAGCTCAATCAGGGCCATACGATATGGGTTTTTAGAGATAGGTTGAGCATCAGGGATTAATTCAAGCTCAATATCAATTTCTCTTTGCGGAGCAATCCCGTTAACTTTTCAAGAAAACATCTCTAAATTCATGAGCTATACTTTTTCTTGCTTCGGTTGAATGTTATTAGCATAACACCAATACATAATATATCCTTGACATAAGAGCTCATTGGTTTTCATAAAAGAATTCAAAGGACAAGGTTTTTCCTCTCTTTGACCATAAAACATATTTCTCTCCCTTGTTCATCTCCTGAAATAACCTTAGGGTCACAACCTATCTTGGCCCCAGAAGTACACAACCAGATCAATTCCAAAATGATATTAAAGTCTGACAAGTCAAATTGAATTAGAACTTCAGGGGAAACTATCTCACCAATAGTAATTGAAACAAATTTATGAGATGTAGAGCACTTAACTCTAAAGTCATTGGACAACTTGATTCCATAATTGGTTTTTGCCTTCTTTTTCTCAAGGTTCACTTACATGGCAGCTCGTGTGAATATAAATGAATGAATGGCAGCTGAATCAATCAATACACAAAATGGTTTCAAAATTAAAGGAGAGTTCCAGTAACTACCACACCAGAGGTGGCAGTATCCTTCTTGCTCAACACCTACGACCTTCCTACAGCTGCGGGCCTTGGAGGTGGGAGCCTTTGTCTACAGCCTTCAGTTTTCGGAAGCGGGCAGCGATGAGGTGCTCTGGGCTGCCACACCATGTGCATTTGTTAGTTCCCACTTAGCGATCCGGAGCGGTGTAATTAGCTTTTTCACAAATCGGCTCCAAATGAAGTCATGCCCTAAGAGCCTATTCATAAAAGTGTTCTACCAAATATCGATTTCACTCATTAGATAAAATATTTCAATGTTCACCTATTATCCTCTGAAACCTCTACTACAGTGAAGATTTTCTCCATTCCTCGAATCAATTCTTCAGGTTCCACTGGGTCATACTTTCCACTCTAAAGTCCTTTAGTATGAATCAGCTGAAGACATTTTTCCAAGAGGTACCATCAAAATTTCTCACTGACGCAGTCTAAATGCATAACAAAGATTTTGATTGTCTAACTTTGGCTTTATGAAAGTGATCTTCAATAGGAAACTGAGGTTGGATCAGTCAAAAAGGGTAGACACATCGCGTTTCCCTTAGCAATGGATTCCACAAGTTAGACAACAATCAACCCGTATACAAAGTGTAGTTAAGATCTACCTTCTGTTCAGGCGTGCTACAAAATTATCATTTATTGACATGGGTGCATCCCAATCATAAACCAGCTACTAGCAGCAATTGGGCTCTTAAAAATAGGAAAAGGTGACCAGAATTGATGAAGATGTAACATGAGAGTGAATGATAATGCATCTTGATAGGGAGATGCCATGAAGACGAAAAGATGAAGCCCCCGGTCAAAGTGAGGAGTATTCAACAGTTGATAATCCAACAAGGACAATGGTAGATGGTATGTTACCAGAAGGTGCAGTGAAATATTTTCTAGAGTAATGTCTACTTCACAAATGGAGGTGGAATCAATGGACTGCTTACAAGAGTTTGGGCAATTTAAGCAAGTCTTGAATTGCAATGGATTGAAGCAAAGTGTCTCTCTAATGTGTCCTTGGTTTTTCTTGTATGGAATCGTCAATAGTTAATGGTTTCAAAACTTATGTACTATAGAACAAGCGTCTCCAAAATCCTATAATTTAGGGGATGTTACATCAAGAACCCCCATATAACTCACTTAGATGAAATTCGTGAGTTACAGAAGAAAATATCTGTAATCAATGAAGCATATTGAAGTAATTGCCACTTGGATCCAAGAAATGCACAAAATGACACCTATAATATGAGGAAATATAAGCTCAAAGTTGTATGTATCCACTGACTTGAATAGTCTGTACCATCAGACTTCTAGGCTAAATTACATTAACCACTGGTCTCCAAATGTGCTACAATATGGGTCATTGGAAAGCTTACTTTTTATACTTTAACATAGAATAACTAAAACATCTCTATACTTGAAACTTGTTTCATATGAATGACATCTCCTAAAACTTAAAGTTAGGATGGAAAATTCTTGTGTAAATCATAGTGACCATGGATAAAATTTACCTCAAGGTCGGTCCTTATGCAATGATTAAAACTATCAAGTTGATTAAACTTGTATATTCTGCCCATACTTGGTTTTCCCTATGTATTTAACCTCAAAATGAGTCATAGGACACATCTATAACAACCCCCAACCCTAGGGCTACGAGTGTTAGTGATTCTGAAATTTCTGGGGTGAATCGGACAGAGTTTCGCCTGCAAATTGGCGATTTTCCAGGCTTAAAACCTTACATCACATCCCCTGCATTGAATAGAAGTATAAAAGCATATCAAATCATGCTCAATGGCCACACACCGGAGATTAAAACTCTACGAGCCACACGCGCTGGAGTGCAAGGGTTTACATCCCAAAAATAAACAATTCCAACTAAAGGATAACATACCATTCAGATGGGTGGCTCATATGGCCATACATACTAAATGTATTGGAACATCTTTAACCTGTTGTCCGTCAAATCTGCTACTTGAGATCAAACTATATATACTTTATATGGATCTATCTGATAGAGAACAATATACGAATAGAATATGTGTGAGATAAGCAGACATTACCAGTGCCACAA
This sequence comes from Carnegiea gigantea, assembly GCA_029747015.1. Taxonomy (NCBI): domain Eukaryota; kingdom Viridiplantae; phylum Streptophyta; class Magnoliopsida; order Caryophyllales; family Cactaceae; genus Carnegiea; species Carnegiea gigantea. The sequence continues at coordinate 33,774 of JAKOGI010003615.1, read as the reverse complement.
ATCTCCAAGGATATCATAATAATCCTCAGTCCTCACTAACGAATTTCTCAGTATCTTAACTCTATACTCTATATCCCATAAAGAAAATCTTAACCTGGCTCTGATACCAAATCTGTAACGCCCCAAATTAAACATGTTTCGTTGTTTATATTCTCCTTAATAAATCACTCAATTGTAATATGATAAATCCAATGATAGGGGCGTTACCGCCGTCCCAAAGGACAAGGCTTGAAGTATGTGTCTTGGAATAACATAGTTAAGCATAACCTCAACCACACACATTCACACATGATCATCCATTCACAATCAAGTGTTAACCAATGTAAGGTTTATAAACCATAGCAAGATAATTCACCATGTAGTCTACATGCTCATACACCGAAGAATTCAAACTACAACTTTAAAGTATGCATCACTGTTGATTCATACAGATTTCCTTGCTCAACTTATTCTCTTCCGCTGCTTTGCTAGCATGAGGGCAATTCTTTGAGCATTTACCTAAAAAAAAATAGGAAAAACATTTCGAACTATGAGTCGAAGCTCAGTACATGCATTTCTGAATTGTTAAATGATCATTGAAACACTGATTGGGCCCGCTTTGTAATTTATTTACGGTCAAAACAGGGAACGAGATGAATATAAAACTGCATTACTAATTATTATCTGATAGTGAACTCCTTGATACTGTTACGATCTATAGATAGGTGTGCACCTGTCAAGCCGATCGAGGACCTGGCCTAAAGCCGCACAGGTAACTGAAAGGTGAATGCTCTATAGATGATAACTGATGGGGTCACTAATTAACTGATAAATCACTGTGTAGACTGATCCATTGATGTATTTACCAAATATGATACTTTGATAAATGAACTCTGATTTCTAAAGATACAGGCAATGGGCATACCTGAAGTCTTTAAAATGATATTTCACTTGATAATACTATGCACAATAGAAACAGTAGACTAGGCTCCGATTCTACTAAAGAAATGTAATTATAGGTAAATGCAGTTAGTAAACAATATTTACTCCCGTTGTAATGAAAATTAATTAGTTAAAAAGCTTTCACAATTCCAAATAGTTCAATATAAGATAAGTTATAATAAAATGATTTGAAAAATAAATCAATTAGGGTTATTGAACTTAAAATACAACAAACTGAAACAAAATAGACCAAATTAGAATGATTGAGGTGATAATGAAAAGATCTTAATTGATATAAATGAAATATGGGTTTCTGATATTTTCGAAATGAATAACGGAAAGTGTAATACTTCTGAAATAGATAAGAAGGCTTAATGTTAGGAGAGGTGTTGTGAGATTCACAAAAGCTCAAATAACACCAGCTTGGTTCGATGGACACTGATTTTGAGTCATTACTCTGCTCACTTCCCAAATTTCATTTTCATGCTCATTTAACTTGATTTTCAACCCAAGTAAGCTTCTATATATAATCACACTTGTTGAACTCACTACACTTTGTGATTTCCTTGCAATACCCATAATTATATAGAAACTTTTGTAAATATTTCCAAATGTCACGATTTCTGTATTCACTCATATTACTGTTTGATGGTTTGCATTAGAAAATCCATATCTTTCACTCCTAACCTCCAAATAAGATGTAAAACCCCAATATGAAAAGCTTATAATGTCCACTAAAATGTTCATTTAGGACACAAAGCATGATTCATATAGCAAAGTCCCCAAAATTATGGTAGAACACAGACATGTATAATTTCAGTTCAATCTGTGCAGTCGTAGCAAAACGATCATAACCTTTTTCACAAAACTCAGATTAAGGTGATTCAAAAAGCATGTGAAAGATAGCTCATTGATCTATCCACACACCAAAAATCACAAATTTTCTGTTAGCCAATCAATACCAGTTTTTTCTTAAAATCCACTGTTCAAAACTACTTCCAGTTTCGATATATTCTACGCAGTCTTCAATAGAGTGGCCATAACTTTGTCTATGCAACTCAGAATTAAGTAATTCCAGAGCCATTGAAAGCTAACTCATTGAGGTATCTTCACACCAAAAATAATAATTTTCCCGTGTCCCACGAAGTACCAGTTTATTCATAAACAGACCCATGTTTTGGGTCTATTTCCCAACCCTAAATCACCTAATTTCATCTTTTCTTCATGTAACCACCCACTAAAATCACTCTTTAATTCATCCAAAACCATAGCAACATTACTATAATCATTTATAATGACAAGGATTGCAAAATCAAATACAAAATAATCCAAATCCATCACTTCAAACTTAAACTAGCATGATTAAGAAGTAACCCTAACCCTAGCATAATCCAACTTTAACTCTACCATGATCCATCACCAAGATAACTCTTAATTCAATCAAAACAACATGGTTCATCATTAAAACAACCAAAACAAGAAGCAAAAACCATGAATCCAAAGAACAAGATTAAAGCTACTTACTTTGAACTTGAAAAAAAGTGGTGATGGAGATGATGTTTGGTGATTTTGAGGATGGAAGATGGTAGCCAATGGAGGGAGGTTGTTGGGGGTTGCAATCCTAACCAGAGGCTAGCCAAAAAGTGGCCGGAAAACACCACAATAGGGGCTAGGGGGCCTACTGGCCTTGGGTAGAGAGAAGGAGGAGAGAAGAAGAGAGAGAAAGTGACTTGAATATTTGCTTGGTGGAAAATGAAGTTAACAAAAAAACTTGGTTGCTATTTAAAGTGCTAAAAGCTACTTTTTACTATGTATAAATTAGGCCTAATTAAAGGTAATTAGCTAAACAAATGTACCCAAGTCTCGTTGGGCCGAAATCGGCCTTAAACAGGCTCGGGTTCGGAAAAGAGCTGAAATCGGGTGCGTTTGCAAATTTTTTTTTGCTTCATTTATTTTTCCCGAAGCGCGAGATTAAAATGCTTGTGGTCTCATGAAAAATAATTTAATCACTTAAATCATAACTATCAAGGCCTACTATCAATTTGCCCGAAAATTTTCGTTAAATGAAACTCGAATTGCAAGGTGGAGCCCTAAATGAATTCTCCCAACCGGGATGATTAAATGAGATAAATAAATGTGAAAAATTAATAACATGACTTAATTAAATAAATAAACATGATTTAGTGTCGGGCTATTGCACCAGATGGCATCCATAGTCTTCTCCTTTTCGCACTATGTTATTTATTTGCATGTTATATCATACATTCCTACAAACCTTGGCCCAAAATGTTTTTGAAAGTTTTGGAGGGATATCCATGGCATATCGTTTGTCCATTTAACCTATTTAGTTTGGTTCATTCGCCCAGTGTTTCATGTTCTTCCCCTCTGTTTGAGGCTGACACTAGGATGAGATTCTTGACTATATGAGACCTTATCAGTACTAAAGTTAACTTGCTCATTTTCGACTTTTAACCCCCTTCATACGACCTGGACATATCTTGTCTAAGTTGCCATGGACGAAAGGCCTAAAAGTTAGTTGTGATGGATGTATAAACATAGGGATGCCAGTTGCATGTGCTCTCCTTTCGTAAATTGCTTGCTATATGCTTATTAGACAGTTTCATGTCACGTATAGTTCCAAGGCTTGAGAATGCGGAATTGTTGATTCTATGCGACGCTATTATGCTTAAATGATGCTATGTGGTGCTATGTGATGCTTTTATTGTTCTAATATGTTATAGAAATATCTGAGTTAACCATTGTGATCCTAAAGGTGACTTGAATTCATGTCTTAGATGAGACTACTAGCACATGACCTCGAGGAGTCAACTGCCCAATTTTCCTTCCTTTAAACTTCAATTCGTAGCAATGCATGTATATAGAGTTGTTGCTTACCAAGTGAATTCAGTCTAGATTATCCAAAATCCATGTTTACGTTTAAGACAAGCTCAATATGGTTGTCCATGCCAACTCATTTGCCCATCTTTAATGCGGTTTGCCCTCGGCGCCTAAATAGAGTGAGTAGATGCTTGAAGAGGATTGGCGAGGAGGAGACTGGATACCATAAGCTTTTTCTTTTAATTTAAAAAAAAAAGTAGTGTCTACTAAATGAAACCTTTTGAAAACCTACTGCCTAGATCATAGTTGTGTACGTACATTCTAGAAAAGACCGAACTTAGGTTTAGAATTTCGGGGACGAAATTCTTTTAAGGGGGGAAGAGTGTAAGACCCGCGTCTTTTGTTTTACTTAAGTCCGCTGCCTTACCTTCTACGTTATGAAATTCGTATTTTTACTAACCATATGAGTTATATTAGCATCGATGTGCTAATGTGATCAATAATTTTATTAAAAAGAATTATTAATGCTAGTATTGATTTTAAAGTTAATTCGTGCTATTTGTGCTCTTAAATTATATCTATAGTTTAATTTAGTTGTTATTGAATTTATTTAGTTGTTTCCCGAATGCGAGTAGGTTGTTAACCTTAGAATTAGTTTTGAGGTTTATTAAAATCGAACCTTGACGTATTTGGGAATGAATGATCGATAAGCAATTGTGTTAACGATTAGGTTTAGAATAAGAGGTACGAGATTGGACTAGCGATTTTAATTGATTGAATTATTAACCAAAACAACAAAAAATAAAGAAGCAACAAGGGTCGAAGCCCCTTTCTCTTTCACGGTGGGGAGAGACCACAATAGAGGGGGTTCTCAAACCCCCGCCCCGGTGACCCACACCACTAGCAAAGAAGAAGGGGGGGAGAGAGAGAGAGAGAAGTGGGGCTAACAGTACGTCGCTGTGACGCCGGCGCCTAGTCGACCATCGCCGCACGTAGCCGCTGTCTGTAGCCGCAGCCACCACGACGGGGACCCACAAAAGAACAGAGAGAGAGATAGATCGAGCGAAAGAGAGAGAAGGAGGGGGGTCCGAGCAATCTACCGTCGGCGACTGGCATAACCAAGGTCGGCGAACCGATGGTGGTGGAGCCTAGTTTCGATGACCACTTGAAACAGCAGGAACAGCAGCAGAATCAGGCTTGGGATAGACTGATTTAGGGTTTGTGTTAAGTAGCGAATTAGGAGGCTTGAAGTTCGACCTCAACCGTGCCCAATTAGCCTAGGAGTTAGGCCCTTAGCTTGGATCGAGGTGGGTGTTTCTCACCTCCTAAGTATTAGTAGTTTCGAAATTGTTTTAATCCTTAAGTTACGATGCATGTTAAGTTTAGCTAGTTGTGGCTGAAAGTGACTTCAAATCGTTAAATGTTAGTTTAGTTGATTAATAGCTTCGAAGTGAAATGTGAACACTTAGCATCGATATATATTTATTTAGTTAATTCATGTTTGATTAATAGCTTCAAAGTGAAATGTGAACACTTAGCATCGATCCATGTTTATTTAGTTAATTTGTGCCTGATTAATAGCTTCGAAATGATATGTGAGCATTTAGAATAAATGCTTGAATAGTTAGCTAATTCATGCCTAATTAGTAGCTTTGAATTAACATGTAAACACTTCGAATCTATGCTCGTATAGTAGTTAATCCATGTCGGAATATTAGCTTCGAAATATCATATGAACACTTGAAATCGATGCTTGTCCACATAGTTAAATTATGCTTAAATGACTTCATTAGGCTTGAATATTAACTTCGATGTACAAAACGAATGCCTTGAATCGTAGTATGCTTAAATGGCTTCATTAGACTTGAATGGTAACTTCGATGTAATAAACAAATGCCTCGAATCATATTATGCCTAAATGGCTTAATTAGGTTCGAATAGTAACTTCGATGTAATAAACGAATGCCTTGATTTGTACTATATTTAAGTGATTTATTTAGATTTGAATAATGACTTCAATGTAATAAACGAACATCTAGAATCGTATTATGTTTAAATGGCTTAATTAGGCTTGAAATGCAACCTCGAAACAATGAATGAACGCGTCGAATTGATGCTTGTCTATTTAGTTGAATTATGCTTGCGAAGTAGCTTGGAAACAACATTTGAATGACAAAATGAGCATGTTTACCCCCTTAACCGCAATACATAAATGTAATCGTGCTTCATGCTTAGTTGGTTTAACTTAGATTACTAAACGTTCGTTTCAAGTTAAGGTTATATGAATGTCTATAAGTATATACATATATGTATGTATGGTTATAATCATTGGTTGCAGCGCACTGCTAATTGTTATTTGTATATTGGGTAAGTTAAGCATTCGCAAGTTACGGAAGTTTATATATCGCTTTCGGTATATCACGATGATTAGAATACTAAATTATGAAATTGAAACCGAGATGGTAGTTGGACGGTTTGACGTAGAACTATGAGTGGTTCGAGGACCTGTGGTCGATTGCTATGTGAGGAGGGAGTCTGGGTTGTGATTACTGCAATCGTGCGGATTGCGAGGCCGTGTGTGGCTCATTGCATTGAAATGATTATGAAGTGCTTGAATGTATTATGTGTGAATCCCTCCCCTTTTATGCTAATAAGATGCATTATGCGTGTGAAGGTATTGTTTTGAAAATGATGTTTCTCGTGTTTCAAAACAATAGTAGCCATGACTGTTAGCAATCAATGGCCTATTTTAGCTATACGAACTTCGTTTTGGGAGTGAACTCGCTTGAGCGGGGGAATCCTTAAAGAATTTGATTAAAAATAAAGTGCGATGCATGAAAAAGGATTTCACTGTGAGAGGCAGCAAAATTATTAGCCTTTATGGCCCATACACTTTCAATTGCCTAAGATAACCTGCTTCGGACAATATGTTATGGATGATGCCAGCTTAGGGGATAAGTCCTGATACTAAGAGACCCTAGAAGACCCTAATGAGGGTGATGGTCCGATATGTTATATGTAGTCGTCCCGAGAGTAAGAGCCTAAGCGTGAGCGTTAGATCTCATTATGGGGTTGAGAATAGATCTCACGCAATCAGCACCCTGTAATGATCTTATGGTAGATGTATTTTCCTAATAAGCAAAGAAAAGCAGTTGGCATCTTGCCATTTTACGTGTTTCGAAAGGAAAGAAAGTTTTTACCGGCCCTAAGAGGCCATATGGAATGAAATATGAAAAGCTCATAAGGGTCGTTGTATGACCAATACGAAAGTGATTTCCTTTAATGAAAATGAGCCTCAAAGAGGTTAAGAAAAGAGTTTTTGTAAGCCTCAAGAGGCTAAGCAATGTGTTTCTAAGAAAAGAAGAAAAGTTTTCTATGCATGTTCTATGCTTTTCTTATGAATGAAATGTGAATGAGATTTCCAGTAAGTCTAAGTAAAGTGTTTTCACAAGAAGAAAGAAAGATGCTTGTGCATATCATATGAATGAGATCTAAGTAAAGTATGCTAATGAAAATAAAGCATTATATGAACATTCCAAGTATAACTTATGAATGAGATGCTAAGTAAGATACGATCATGAAAAAGAAAGCCTTATAATCATATTTCATACCTACCCTATGAATGAGATTTGAATGAGACTTGACATTTGTGTGTGCCTTATGTATATCATATGAATGAAATGCCAAGAAAAGTATGATTATGAAAAGAGATAACCTTGTGTACACATCATATGAATGATGTTTCATGTATAGTTAAAATGGAATGCTAAGAAGTTATGTTATAAAAAGAAAGATCCCTATGCTTAGCCCTTGATGCTTGCTTACATGCTTAGCTGCTTGTTAGTAAAGGAACTTAGTCATTGAGGGACCTACCAATATGTTTGAATGGTTAAAATGAAGTTTATGTTTAGTGATCCTTCCATAAGGGTTTTATGAATGACTAATATGAGCATAAAGTATGAATACGTGATATGTGACTATTAAAGATATTATTGCCTGTAATGGTTTCGGTTTTAAGGGGATCGGGGGACACTCACTGAGCGTGTGGTTGCTCATCCCACTACTCTTTCTCCCTTTTCCCTAGGTTTTCTTTATGATAGGAAGAAGTTAAGTCAGCTATGTTAAGATGGAATCTATTCTTGCTTGCAAGGTGTCGTGTATGCCCATTTGAAGGGATCTTACGTGTTCAATGAAGTCATGTAATGTATTCTTAGTTTGTAAACGTATGTAAGCCAAGTATTCTAATTCATGTAATGCTTATGGTATAAAGGCTGCTCTGTATGGACGTATGAGCCAACCATCAAATTAGCTAGATGTCTTCTTGGTTAAAGTTAGTTATGTTTTGGGATGTAAACCCTAATACTCCGGTTGTGTGAACCGTTGAGTTGTATCTTTCATTTATTCTTTATGAATGAACTATTCCATTTGATGTACTTCGAGTGAGTGGCTCGTTGAGTTATGAACTCCGGCGTGTAGCTGTTGAGCTTCTTTTAAATGTTTTACGCTTTTGTTGATTTGTAGGGGTTTATTGTAAGGCCTTTAGCCTGGAAATGGCCAGTTTTTAGGGGAAACTCTGCTCGTTTCGCCCCAGAATTTAAGTAAGAAGTTAAGAAAACGTCACGCTCCTGGCCCTAGGGGCTGGGGGTGTTACTTATGGATCTCCAAAGGGAAGATCAAAGGGAGAATGAAAAACAGAATGCAAGCAAGAACTCGGATAGCTAGCAAGCTTTGAAACCACAAACTCAAACCAGAACTTAAGTGGGATAAACCGAAACTAACACAACCTTGGATACAGAAACACCACCAAGGCTTATGCTAGGGCCCCTAACAACCTTTTGGATATAGAAACACCACCAAGAAGAAGCTAAGACTCTTACTAGATCATCACCCTACCCGGCCAAATATGGAGATAAGCTACAAGAGAGTTTGAGTTTTCAAAGGAGCTAAGGCTCAACTTCATTTAATAATCAAGCATCAGCCCTCATACAAGGCTACTTGGGGGCTTATATAATCTCTCCGAAGAACAACATATCAGCTACAAATTCAAATTAGCAAACTAAACTAGATACATTTCGAAAATTAAAATCGGCCTACAAAAGGGAAGATTAAACCGTGGCTTGACAACACTTAATTGATTATCTTGAGGCTGAGTTGTCAACTTAGGAAGCTTGGGAGCTCATAATCAGCTTCAAAGTACACTAATCATGACATTTGCAAGTGGATTAAGCCTTGATAAGAGCAAAACACCTCAAAAAGAGCAATGTTGTAGCCGGCTGCCCTTAACCAGGTAAAAGAGATTTTCTTCCCACAATTTATTGGTGAATAGCTCCTCATGTGTGCAATTTGGCTCACTTTTTTTACGGCCACTTGATAATATTTTTAATGTCTTTCAAGCCATAAACGTTTCAGTCCAAATAGAGGAGGTTTGGACACCCAACCAGACCCATTTCTAGAACCAGTTACAACTGGGGCAGTTTTGAGCACTTGACTTCAACGACCGTTTTGAGGTCACAAATAAACTTCAAATGACTTGAAACTTGTTTTATTGGGAAGAACACATCTTAAACTTAAACTTAGGCCTTCTTCAACCCAATCATACCCTTGGGAAGATTAAGAAATAACGTGCACAAAATCGGGCTTGTACACAGGCCTAAAACCGGGAATAGACTGAAACAAGTGTTGGCAAGCTAAGCTGATTTCTTGGACTTTACCCATGAAGTTCAACTCCCTTGGACCTCCTTGAGGGCTAATGATCATGCTCATGGATGGACCTCCATCATCCTCCCCTTGTTGAGGAGAATTTGCCCTCAAATTGTCAAGATGATCATCTTTCAAGTATGGACTTAGATCGGCTACATTAAAAGTGGCCGAAACTCCATAATCCCTAGGTAAATTGACCTTGTATGCATTGTCATTGATCCTCTCCAAGACTTCAAAGGGGCCATCTGCCCTTGGCATTAACTTACTTTTGCATTTGGAAGGAAATCTTTCCTTCCTCAAGTGAACCCATACTAAGTCTCCAGGATGGAACACCACTTTCTTCTTATGCTTGTTGCTTGAGCTTGATAGGATGCATTGGCCTTCTCAATCTTGGACTTGACCATCTCATGGAGCTTTTAAATCTCCTCCACTCTCCTACTAGCTTCCATATTCGGATTCTCATTCATTTCTCTTGGCACAAGATCAAGTGGACTCAAAGGATCCACTCCATATACGACCTTGAATGGGGACAAGCCGGTTCCTTTGCTTGGGGCCTTATTGTAAGCAAATTCGGCGTGTGTAAGAGCAAATCCCAAGCCTTTACATTGGATTTCACCAAGACTCTCAAAAGGGTTCCCAAGGTTTGGTTGGTGACTTCGATTTGTCCATCCGTTTGGGGATGACAAGTAGTGCTATACTTGAGCTTGGTGCCCATCTTCTTCCAAAGTGTCACCCAAAAATGGCTAAGGAACTGTATCACGATCCAAAACTATGGATCTTGGAATGCCATGCAACCTCATTACTTCTTTGAAGTATAACTCAGTAATATGGGTAGCATCATTTGTCTTGGTACAAGGGATGAAATGTGCCATCTTGGAAAAGCGATCTATGACCACAAAGATTGAATCTTTGCTCCTTTGTGTCCTTGGTAGCCCTAGCACGAAATCCATGCTCACATCTTCCCATGGGAGGGTTGAAACCGGCAAGGGCATATAATGGCCGTGAGGTAGTAAGTGACTCTTGGCTACTTGGCAAGTTGATGGAGACCATCGTGAGAAGCCCAAGGACCATTAAGCTCAGCCCAAGGAGGACTCACTCAAGCTTCAAGAAGTCAAGGAAGTTGCCAAACTTTGCCGAAAATTGGCGTTCATACCCGAAGAGGTAGTGCCGCCTTCATCCAGAAATTTCCCGCTTTTTGTGTGCACTTTTGGGCCATAAAGTGGTCCCACAACTTGAGGCTCCACATGGTTTTGAAGTTTAAGATTTCAGCTTTCAAATAAGCCCAAGTTTGTTTAATTTGGACATCATTTGATTGGGCAAAATATCACTCAAAGATACGTTATGCTGATCCAGTCCAGTCTGAGATAGGTGCATTGTTTGGGCCATAACTTTCAAACTGCTTATCCAAATTGAGCAAATGAGCCCATTCTGGAAAATAGACTTCCAGGGATTTCTAACAAGCCTAAGAACGCGTGATTTGGCCGAGTATTCTGGAAGTTATGCTCTGTTGAATTTGAGGCAGTTGCAAGGATTAATGCTGGGAATATAAAGAGTCTTCGGTTACATATACTTGTGTGGCTAATATTGTGCACATTTTAGATGCTTCTAGATTGATGTAATCAGCTGCAAAAATCCTAGAATATTCCTTGTAACCTCCCCCACCCCTTTTATGATGAGTCTTTTCATTTTTCTTAGACTTTTCATTAGCTAGTTTTAATTGTTAGGAGTTCTTTGAGTCCTTTGATTGTCTTTTGCTGAGTTTATAAAAAGGGGAGGGGTGTGTGAAGCTATTCATTCAGCATTATAAGAAATTTCCAAAGCAATACAAGTACTTTGAGTGTGTTTCTCAAAAGTGCAACTAAATTCCTAGTTCTATATCTTGAATTGTGGCAAATTCAAGTGGTGTTCTAGGTTCTCTTCCTTTTCCAATTGGAGTGATTCCTTGGTTAAGACAAGAGAATTAGCCCAAGGTCAAGTCATTGAGTGGCTCCGTGAAGGATTATCTCAATTACAAGATCTTGTTCTATTCCTTTTTCTTGTGTAGTGAAATTCTTCATCCATCTCATCCATCTTTCATTTCTCTTCCCAATTTGGCTTATTTTGAGTTGCAGTTTGATTTGGTTCACTTGCCACCCACATATACATCAATTGGTATCAGAGCCAAGGTTCTTAAGTGACCCACATCACACCCACATACATCCCAAAAAGCCAAAATACAAAAAAACAAAAAGAGGCACAAACCGGCAATCCGAGTCTCGAAGACCAGAGAAGCAGCACGGTGCCCCCGTGCCACCATACACGACCGTGCCATATCATTTTTCCAGAAATCTTCAAGTCGAGACGGAGCACGGTGCCCCCGTGCCGCCAAGCACGACCGTGCCACTCTACTTTTCTGCATTTTCTTCAACCGAAGTATAGCACGGCCTGCGCGTGCCCCCTTGCACGACCGTGCCACTTTCCCTGCTGCCTATTCTTCCTTCAAAGCATCTCCAACATGTCTACAAAGTCCACAAGAAGCGACCAAGCACGTGTGGAAGAGTTAGAAGCTCAAGTCACTTATCTTCGAACTCAACTTGGGCAACTTTTGGAGCAAAAACGAAGGTGGGTTCATAGCCCCACTCCCTCTCGTCCTCATGAACCGGTGGTCGAATTGGAAGAAGAAGTCTTTCAATCCCGAGCCATTTCTAGTGACGAAGAAGCCCCAAGGAGACGAAGGCAAGGAGGCAATATTGGTGGTGTCCGAATTGACATCCCCGAATTTGAAGGCCAACTTGACCCGGACTTATTTCTCGATTGGTTGCACACCATTGAGAGGATCTTTGAATATGAGGACATCCCGGAGGACAAGAAGGTAAAACTCGTAGCCCTTAAACTCCGCAAATATGCTTCAATCTGGTGGGCTAACCTTGGAGCGAAAAGAGCAAGGAATGGAAAGGGAAAAATCAGAACTTGGGCCAAAATGAAAGAAAAACTCAAGGCCAAGTTTCTTCCCTCTCACTATGTGCAAGACAATTACCTCAAGCTCCATCGACTCAAGCAAGGATCCAAGAGTGTGGAAGAATACACTCGGGAGTTTGAACAACTCCTACTTAAATGCGACTTGAAAGAAGATGACTCTCAAACCTTGGTAAGATACTTAACCGGACTTGATGAGTCTATTGCTCATATTGTTGAGTTGCAACCATATTCATCCCTTGATGACTTGAGTTCTCTAGCCTACAAGGTAGAGCAACAAAAGAAATCAAAGGGAAAGAGTGTCCTTTCCAAGCCTCTCTCTCGTCCTTACCCCACACAAAAGCCTCCGTACTACCCTCCTCGTCCACAAAATTCCCCACCATCACAAACCAAAAACACCACTCCAACCCCTCCAAAACCCTCCACACAAGAACCCAAATCAAAGGACAAGGTTCGTTGCTTTCGGTGCCAAGGTATGGGACACTATGCATCTGAGTGTCCAAACAGGAGGATCGTTTCCCTAGCGGAGTACCAAGAAGCATGTGATGAACATGCCTATGACGAAGAAGAAGAAGAGCACCGTGAAGAAGGAAGTTTGGAAGAAGTTGAAGAAGGCCCCGATGAAGGAGAATTGCTAGTTATCCGCCGGGCCTTGAGTGGAATTGCCACTCAAAAGGACATGGAGCAAAGAGAAGCCATTTTTCACACCAGGTGTACCGTAGGAGACAAGGTTTGTTCCCTTATCATTGATGGAGGTAGTTGTGCTAACGTTGCCTCAAAGACTATGGTGGACAAACTCAAGCTGCAAGTCTCTCCTCGACCAAATCCCTACACCATGCAATGGTTGAATCAAGGCAAAGGTTTGCAAATTACTCACCGTTGTCTTGTTTCCTTTTCAATTGGGAAAAACTATAAAGATGAGATTTGGTGTGATATAGTCCCCATGGATGCTTGCCATATATTATTGGGTAGACCATGGCTTTTTGATAGAAGTGTCATCCATGATGGCCGGATGAACACTTACTCTTTTCTCAAGGACCGTAAGAAAATCACTCTTACCCCTCTCAAAAGTCCTTCCCCCTCTCAACCAAAAGACAATCCTCATTTGGAAGTCTTCTTTACTACTCTTCTCAAATCTGAGCACCATGAGTATGAGTCTTTTAAAGACTTGATACTTTTACAAGAAGAGTCTAAGCCACCATCTCCCTCACATCCACTACTCACCCCTCTCCTACAAGCCTATCACCATGTTTTTCCACAAGAAATTCCACATGGCCTTCCCTCTCCAAGATCTATCCAACACAAGATAGACCTCGTTCCCGGGTCCGTACTTCCAAACAAGCCGGCATACCGGATGTCTCCAAGCGAAACACAAGAAATCCAAAGACAAGTGGATGATCTCTTGTCCAAGGGTTTAATTCGGGAAAGTCTAAGCCCATGTGCCGTGCCCGCCCTCCTTGTTCCTAAGAAGGATGGTAGCATGCGTATGTGTGTTGATAGCCGGGCAATAAACAAGATCACTATCAAGTACCGGTATCCTATTCCCCGATTGGAAGATCTATTGGATGAATTACACGGAGCTGCTATCTTTTCTAAGATTGATCTTAGAAGTGGCTATTACCAGATTCGCATTTTTGAAGGTGATGAATGGAAAACCGCCTTTAAGACTAAAGGAGGTTTATATGAGTGGCTTGTAATGCCATTCGGGCTTACTAATGCCCCGAGCACTTTTATGAGACTCATGAACCAAGTTCTCAAGCCCCTCATTGGAACTTGTGTTGTTGTTTACTTTGATGATATCTTGGTCTATAGCAAGACCGAGGAGGAGCATGCCAAGCATTTGCAACAAGTTTTGAAGATTCTTTCTCAAGAACAACTTTATGGCAATATGGAGAAATGCTTTTTCTTCACTCCTCAAGTGGTATTCTTGGGTTTCATTGTTTCCGCCCAAGGCCTCCAAGTTGATGAAAGCAAGATCAAGGCTATTCAAGAGTGGCCAACTCCTACATCCATCACTCAAGTAAGGAGTTTTCATGGCCTAGCCTCATTCTACCGGAGGTTCATTAGAAATTTCAGCACAATTATGGCTCCTATGACTGAGGTAATTAAAGGCAAAGAGTTTTCGTGGAATGAGCAAGCACAACAAGCCTTCGAAGAGATCAAGAAGAAGCTCACTAGTTCCCCCGTTCTAGCCTTGCCCGACTTTACCAAAGTCTTTGAAGTAGAGTGTGATGCATCCGGGGTAGGAATTGGAGCTGTCCTATCTCAAGAGAAGAGACCCATTGCCTTTTTCAGTGAGAAGCTCAACGATGCCAAGAAGAAGTACTCCACCTATGACAAGGAGTTTTATGCAATCATTAGAGCATTGGAGCATTGGCGTCATTACTTAGTTGGAGGTGAATTCATCCTTCATTCTGACCATGAAGCTCTCAAATACATCCAAGGACAACATAAGCTCAACCCTAGACATGCTAAATGGGTAGAGTATCTTCAGTCCTTCCACTTCACTATCCAACATAAGGCGGGAACTCTCAACAAAGGAGCTGATGCATTATCAAGAAGGTACTTATTACTCTCTACTTTGAGTACTAAAGTACTTGGATTTGAAGTTGTTAAAGATTTGTACCCAAAAGATGATGATTTCAAGGACATTTTTGAGAAGTGTCTTAAGCACCCCCATGGGTTGTTCCACTTAGAAGATGGGTTCCTATTCAAAGGTTCACGCCTTTGTATACCTCAACGTGGATTTCGTGAACTACTTATCCAAGAGCTGCATGGAGGAGCCCTAGCTGGCCATTTTGGTGTCGAGAAGACTAGATCAATGCTGAAGGAACACTACTATTGGCCTAAGATGTCAAGAGATGTAGAGCATTTCATCAAAAGATGTTCTACTTGTCAATTGGCTAAGAGCCATTCTTTGCCCCAAGGATTGTATTCTCCACTTCCCATTCCTCAAGCCCCTTGGGAGGATATTAGCTTGGATTTCATCACGGGTTTACCTAGAACCCAAAGGAACAAAGACTCCATTATGGTGGTTGTGGATCGATTCTCCAAGATGGCGCATTTCATCCCTTGCCACACCACTAATGATGCTACTCAAGTGGCTAGTCTTTATTTCAAGGAGATTGTGAGACTACATGGCATTCCAAAGAGCATGGTATCCGATCGTGACTCCAAGTTTCTTAGTCATTTTTGGCTAACTCTATGGCGCAAATTGGGTACTCAACTCAAGTTTAGCACTACTTGTCATCCCCAAACTGATGGACAAACTGAAGTCACCAATAGGACTTTGGGTACCTTACTTAGAGTCCTAGTGAAGAAGCATTTGAAGAATTGGGATGAGTTGCTACCACATGCCGAGTTTGCATTCAATTGAGTGCCTAGCAAGTCCACCCAACTCTCTCCATTTCAAGTTGTCTATGGCTACAATCCCAAGAGTCCCTTGGAACTTGTTCCCATTCCAACTCCCACAAAATTTAGTTGGGAAGCTGAAAAAAGAGCCAAGGAGATCCAAGAACTTCATGCAAGAGTTAGAGATAACATTGCCAAGGCTAATGAGAGAGCCATACAAAGCGCCAACAAGCATCGCAAGGAGGTACATTTTCAGCCAGGAGATTTGGTATGGATTCACATGAGGAAGGAGCGTTTCCCTTCAAAGAGAAAATCTAAGTTGATGCCGCGTTCCGATGGTCCATTTGAAATCCTTGAGAAGGTTGGGCCCAATGCATATAAGGTTGATCTACCTGGAGATTATGGAGTTTCGGCTACCTTCAATGTCTCCGATCTTAGCCCCTTTTTCGATGATGAGCCCCTTCCTAGTTTGAGGGCAAACTTTCACTTACCCGGGGGGAATGATGGAGACCATCGTGAGAAGCCCAAGGACCATCAAGCTCAGCCCAAAGAGGACTCACTCAAGCTTCAAGAAGTCAAGGAAGTTGCCAAACTTTGCCGGAAATTGGCGTTCATACCCGAAGAGGTAGTGCCGCCTTCATCCAGAAATTTCCCGCTTTTTGTGTGCACTTTTGGCCTACCTAAAGTGGTCCCACAACTTGAGGCTCCACATGGTTTTGAAGTTTAAGATTTCAGCTTTCAAATAAGCCCAAGTTTGTTTAATTTGGACATCATTTGATTGGGCAAAATATCACTCAAAAATACGTTATGCTGATCCAGTCCAGTCTGAGATAGGTGCATTGTTTGGGCCATAACTTTCAAACCGCTTATCCAAATTGAGCAAATGAGCCCATTCTGGAAAATAGACTTCCAGGGCTTTCTAACAAGCCCAAGAACGCGTGATTTGGCCGAGTATTCTGGAAGTTATGCTCTGTTGAAGTTGAGGCAGTTGCAAGGATTAATGCTGGGAATATGAAGAGTCTTCGGTTACATATACTTGTGTGGCTGATATTGTGCACGTTTTAGATGCTTCTAGATTGATGTAATCAGCTGCAAAAATCCTAGAATATTCCTTGTAACCTCCCCCACCCCCTTTTATGATGTGTCTTTTCATTTTTCTTAGACTTTTCATTAGCTAGTTTTAATTGTTAGGAGTTATTTGAGTCCTTTGATTGTCTTTTGCTGAGTCTATAAAAGGGGAGGGGCGTGTGAAGCTATTCATTCAGCATTGTAAGAAATTTCCAAAGCAATACAAGTACTTTGAGTGTGTTTCTCAAAAGTGCAACTAAATTCCTAGTTCTATATCTTGAATTGTGGCAAATTCAAGTGGTGTTCTAGGTTCTCTTCCTTTTCCAATTGGAGTGATTCCTTGGTTAAGACAAGAGAATTAGCCCAAGGTCAAGTCATTGAGTGGCTCCGTGAAGGATTATCTCAATTACAAGATCTTGTTCTATTCCTTTTTCTTGTGTAGTGAAATTCTTCATCCATCTCATCCATCTTTCATTTCTCTTCCCAATTTGGCTTATTTTGAGTTGGAGTTTGATTTGGTTCACTTGCCACCCACATATACATCACAAGTAGCACATCTTTTCAATACATCTTGGACATCCTTGCACATATTCGGCCAATAATAGTGCTCCTTCAACATGATAAGAGTCTTGTTCTCCTCAAAGTGGCCGGCCAAGGACCTGCTTATGTAATAGCCCAACTCTAAATCATGTTTATTTATTTAATTAAGTTGTGTTATTAATTTTTCGCATTTGTTTATCTCAGTTAATCATCCCAGTTAGGAGAATTCATTTGGGGCTCCACTTTGCAATTCGAGTTTCATTTACCGAAAATAATTTTTCAGAGAAATTTATATTAGGCCTCGATAATTATGGGTTAAAAGATTAAATTATTTTTCATGACATTACAAAAATTTTATTTCGAGCTCTGAAAACAAAATTAAATTAATCGCTTATAGTTTTGCTTTCTTTCCGAACCTGAGCTCATTCAAGGCCAATTTCGGCCCAAAGTTGAAGCCCAACAAGTTGTATCACTAACCTAGCTAATAAACCATGGTTTAAACTTAACCATGGTTACTTTTGAGGGATAAATTTGTAGCCAAGTGTTTTGCTTCTTCATTCTCAACCAAGTAAAAGGACAATCACACCAAAATATCAAGACTTTTCTCCCTCTCTTCCTCTTCATTTCTGCTAGCTGCTACTGCCATCCATTGCTGCCCCTTGCTGCCCCTTTCTGCCAGAAACCACCACTTGAAACACCACCATCCAACACCCCCCAAAACCCCTCTAGCCACCAACCGCATTCCCCTTTGTTCAAGCATCATTCACACCTCCTTTTTCAAGCATCAAGTGAGTAAACTCCAATCCCTATCATGCTGATTTTTGATTCTTAATCTTGTTTTTATTGGTTTTTCTTGTTGATCATGCCATTTTGATAAGATTAAGAGCTATCTTTGAAGTGTTTAAGTGCTGGTTAAGCATAAAAGCATGTGGGAGTTAAGATTGTTCATGATCATGTTAGTTTAAGTTTGAAGTGATGGATTTGGATTATTTTGTATTTGATTTTACAATCCTTATCATTATAAATGATTATGGTAATGTTGGTATGGTTTTGGATGAGTAAAGAGTGATTTTATTAGGGGTTTATGTGAAGAGAAGCTTGGAAATATGTGCTAATTGAGCTGTAAATAGACCTGAAATAGGGGCCACTTCAGGATTAAGCTGGTACTGTATTGCACATTGAAAAATTATGATTTTTAGTGGATTGATATCTCAATGAGTTAGCTTTCAATAGGATTTGGAATTACTTAATTTCAAGCTGTGTAGACAAAGTTATGGCCACATTACTGAAGACTGTATAGAATACATCGAAACTGGGAGCAGTTTTGAACAGTGGATTTTATGAAAAAATTAGTATTGATTGGCTCATTAAAAATTTGTGATTTTTGGTGTGTGGATAGATCAATGAGTTGTCTTTCACATGCCTTTTGAATCACTGTAATCTGAGTTCCGTGAAAAAAGTTATGGTCATTTTGCTACGATTGCGCAAATTGGATCGAAGTTGTGCACAGTTGTGTTCTAGCCCAATTTTGGGGACCTTACTATGTGAATCATATTTTGTGTCACTTATAAAAGTTTTAGTGGACATTATGATCTTTTCATATTGGGGTTTTACATCTTATTTGGAGGTCAGAAGTGAAAGATATGGATTTTCTAATGCAGACCATCAAACGGTAACATGAGTGAATACAGAAATCGTGGTATTTGAAAATATTTTCAGAGGTTTCTATATAATTATGGGTATTGCAAGGAAATTACAAAGTGTAGTGAGTTCAACAAGTGTGATTATGTATAGAAGCTTACTTGGGTTTGAAAACCGAGTTAAGTGAGCATGAAAATGACATTTAAGAAGCGGGTACAGTAATGACTCAAATTAGTGTCTATCGAATCAACTGAGGTTATTTGAGCTTTTTATGAACCTCACAACACCCCTCATGGCATTGAATCTTCTATTGCCCATTACAGAGGCATTAACTATTCTATTATCCATTTTAGAAGCATCACACTTTCCATTATCCATTTTAGAAATATCAGAAACCTATATTTCATTTATATCAATTAAAATCTTTTCATTGTTACCTTAATCATTTCCATTTGGTCTATTTTGCTTTAATTTGTTGTATTTCAAGTTTAATAACACTAACTGATTTATCATTCAGATCATTTTGGTTTAACTTGTCTTATATTGAATTAAAATCAGTTCATTTTGATTTAACTTGTCTTATATTGAATTATTGGAATTGTAGAGGTCTTTTTAAATAAATCAATTTCCATTAAAGTTACAAGTTATGTCAGTGAATATGGTTTACTAACTACATTTACCTATAATTATATTTCTTTAGCACAATCGGGGCCTAGTCAATCGTTTCCATTGTGCATAAGTATTATCAAGTGAAATATCATTTTAAAGACTTTTGGTACATCCATTACTTGTATCTTTAGAAATTAGTGTGTATTTATCAACGTTATTATGTTTTGGTAAGTACATCAATGAGTCAGTTTACACAGTGATTTATCAGTTAATTAGTGACCCCGTCAGTTATCATCTATAGGGCATTCGCCCTTCAGTCACCCGCGCGGCTTTAGACCAGGTCCCTGATCGGCTTGGCAGGTGTACACCTATCTATAGATCACAGCAGTATCGAGAGGTTTACTATCAGATAATAACTAGCAATGCAGTTTTACATTAATCTCATTCCCTGTTTTAACATAAATTGAATTGCAAAGCGGCTACCCAAACAATTTATTTAGAGATCATTTAACAATTCAGGAATGCATGTACTGAGCTTTGGCTCATAGTTCGAAGTGTTTTTCATGTTTTGTTTTAGGTAAATGCTCAAAGAATTGCCCTCATGCTACCAAATCAGTTGAAGAGAATAAGTGAAGCAAGGAAATCCGGATGGATCAGACATAATGCAGTATATGCATATTTTAAAGCTGTATATTGAATTCTTCGATGGATGGAGATGCATATTACATGGTGAATTATTTTTACTATGGTGTAAAAACCTTATATTGGTTAACAATTGATTATATATGGATTGATCAGGTATGTATGCATATATTTGAGGTTATTCTTAACTATGTTATTTATAGTGCTCATGTTTCAAGCCTTGTCCTTTTTGGATGGCGGTAACACCCCTATCATTGGGTTTATCAGATTATAATTGAGGGATTATTAAGGAAAATACAAACAGTGAATCATATTTAATTTGGGGGCGTTACAGAGTAACTCCCTAGTACCACATTTAGGGATGCAAAGCCAAAGACCCTTGAATAAGAACCCATCTTGAATCAAGAAATCTTCTTTTAGATGTCGTTTGCATTCCTTATAAAGCTCTCCAAAGTCTTCATCATCTTTATAAAGGGACTTCAAATGCTCGAAACTAAGGATGCATACATCAAGTTGGAATAAAAGTACATGCCTTCTTGACAAGGCATCGGCTCCTTAGTTTAACTTCCCGGATTTGTGCTTGATGGTGAAGTGGAATGATTGGAGGACTTCCACCCATTTGCCATGCCGTGAGTTAAGCTTGTGTTGTCCTTGAATATATTTCAAGGCCTCATGGTCCAAATGCAATATGAACTCACTAGCCACCAAATAATGACTCCAATGCTCAAGACATCTTATGATTGCATAAAACTCCTTGTCATAAGTTGAGTACTTTCTCCTTAAATCACAAAGTTTCTCACTAAAGAAGCTAAGGGTCACCCTTCTTGAGTGATTACTCCTCCAATGCCAACTCCGGATGCATCACATTCAACCTCAAATACCTTGCCAAAGCATGGCAAGGCTCGGACCGGGGCTTAAGTTGGCTTGGATTTGATGGTGTCAAATGCTTCTTGAGCCTTGGGGCTCCACTTGAAGGTTGTGCCTTTAATCACCTTGGTCATGGGGGCCATAATAGTGCTAAAATCTCTAATGAACCGCCTATAGAAGGAGGAAAGTCCATGGATTAGTGTAGTGTAAGGGTCACACCTTCAGTCTACTACTACTAACTGTTTTAGTTGCTGAATTTAAAAATCTGTGTTTAAATTATTTTTAAACAAGGGTAATAAGTGATCTGTGTGCGTCTTTAACGATTAATTTCATTAAAAGGGACGACTTTACGATTTATATTGTTATTGACATTACTTATTTATAAATTTATTGAATCGATGCTAACCCGATTTTTTTAAATCATTTTCGTTTTATTTAGTTGATTCCCGAAATCTAGATTGAAATTTTAGTTGTGGGACGCTTCAACTCGAGTTTAGTCTAATCACTAATGAGTTTGGGGCTGGAACCTAGCTGAATTATGTTATTTGAGCCCAAAAAAAAGGAAAAAGAAAAAAATTGGAACAAAAGGGGAAGGGGGCCGTGATCGGGCAGGGACCCCAAAACCCCCCGACCCTCTCACGCACTCTCTCTCTCTCTAAACCTCACTCACTCTCTCTCTCTCTCTCTCTGGGGCCACGGTCGCCGGCTAGCATCACCGTCGACTGCCACCTGTCGCCGGCGAGAGAAAGGGTCGACCGGTCCCCTCAGCCACGCCAACCACCGCCCAAACTCCACCACCCATCGTCCTCCACTTCTCACGGCCAAAAATCAACCCAACACGCGTCCACCACCCGGAAACTGGCCACACACGTGCCGGAATCCGGTGACCCACACCTCCCTCGGTCAACTCTATAAATTGGGGATTGAATTTGAGCCAACAACCACCAAAAATGCTACACTTGTGGGAGATAATGCTTAGGTTTTGCCAGAACGCGGCTGGGATTCGGGAGTAAGCAGATTAGGACGTGCTTTGGGGTTAATTAGAGTCGAAAATTTGATTGATCAAAGTAAGTGTTTCTCCCCTCCCAAGTTGTTATTAATTTCAAAAACGTTTTCAGTAGATTGATGTTGCATGTTAGATTAGGGTTAGCTGAATTCGAAAGGAATGCCATGGATTGATTGAAAATGTATTGCCTAGTGATTTCAAGCCTAATTATGCACGACCAGATCATACACACAGACCCGGCTCACTGCCATCAATATGCACGTCTCGAATCAGTAAATTTTCAGCTTAGAAATGCACAGGAATTGTTATAGGCTGTAGCCGTGTTTTCAATGATACCTGAGTTGTTTTGAATTGATTTATGTGGAAACTCGCTGTTTGATGGTGACTCGAATCGTGTTATGCTAAAACGACTTAAATAGGATTGAAATGTAATTCCGAGACAATGAATGGCGCTTCGAATCGATGCACATTAATTCAGTTAGTTCATGTTTGAAAATGGCTTCGAAATAAACTATACATGTTTAGTTAATACGTACCTGAAAGTTTGGTTCGAAGTAAACTATGCATGTTTAGGATCAAATTTAATATATTTAGTTAACGCATGTTTGAAGGGTCGACTCGAATAAGTGAATGACACGACAAGGGATTGCCTAAGGTTTATTACGCCTTAATGACCTAGAAAGGGTTTAATGATAACCTCGACATAATAAACGAAGACCATGAGACCCGTTATGCTCAAAAGGCCTAAATAAATTCTAATAGTAATTTCGATGCAAGTGATGAATGTTTAGACTCGTATCATGTCTAAGTGACCTTAACGGATTCGAATGGCAACATGGATGTGATCAATGAAAGTTTAGAGTCGTATTATGCATAAATGACCAAATTAACCTAAACAGTGAATCGTTTTATGCCTAAATAGAGATTCGATTCATGTTAAGCTTTAAAGATACAAATAAGCATGCTTAATAGAATGTTTGAATCGCATTATGTTTAAATGACCATAATAGCGTGAATAGTGAATCGTTTCATGCATAGTCAGTTTAACCTGACGCATTAGACGTCCATTTCAAGTCAAGTTCGCATGAATGCTTAAATGTATATATATATATGTATATATATGTGCATGGTTGTAGCTGTTTGCTACACTGCTTCAATAATTGCTAGTTATTTAATCGGTAAGTCCAGTATTGGTAAGTTGCAAAAGTTATGTATCACTGTTCAGTATATCATTTGATTAGGATGCTAGATTGTGAAATTGAAACCGAGATGGTAGTTGGATGGTTTGAGGAAGAACTGTGAGTGGTTCGAGGTTCTTGTGGTACGGTGCTTGTGAGGAGGGAGTTTGGGTTGTGAATTAACCACAATCGTGTGGATTGCGAGGCCATGTGTGGCTCATTGTGTTGAATTAATTATGAAGTGCTTGAATGTGATACATGTGCACCCCCTTCCCTTCGATGCTCTCAAGTTGCATTAGGTGCATAAGGGTGAGTTTTTCAAAGAATGATTTCACGTTTTGAAATGATAGTAGCCATAATTATTAGTGTATGGTGGCCTACTTTAACTAAATGAATACAGTTTTGGGAGTGAACTCGCTCGAATGGGGGAATCCCTAAAGAGTTTTATAAATGTGTGAGTTGTATGAAAAGTATTTCGCTGTGACAGGCAGCAAAATTATTAGCCGTTATGGCTGATACGCTTTAAATTGGCTAAGATAATATGCTTCGGACAATATGATATGATATGAATGATGTTAGCCTAGGGGATAAGTCCTAGTACTAGGAGACCCCAGAAGACCCTGACGAGGGTAATGTAATGGTCCGATATGTTATATGTAGCCATCCCAGGGGTAAGAGCTTAAGTATGAGCGTTAGGTCTTACTATGGGGTTGAGAATAGATCTCACCCAATCAGCACCCTGTAATAATCTTATGCCAGATGTATTTTCCTAAAAAGCAAAGAAAAGCAATTGGCACTTTCCCATTTTATATGTTTGGAAAGGAAAGAAGGTTTTTACGGGCCCTAAGAGGCCATATGAAATGAGATATGAAAAGCTTATAAGGGTCTTTGCATAACCAATACGAAATGAAATGTCTTTTGAACAAGCAAGAGCCTCAAGAGGCTAAGCAAAGTGCTTTCAAGAAAAGAAGAAACGTTTTCTGTGCATGTTATGTGCTTTTCTTATGAATGAAATGTGAATGAGATTTCAAGTAAGGTTAAGTGAAGTATTTTCACGAAAAGAAAGAAAGATGCGTGTGCATATCATATGAATGAAATCTTAGTAAAGCATGCTAATGAAAGCAAAGCGTTATGTGAACATTCCAAGTATAACTTATGAATGAGATGCTAAATAAGATATGATCATGAAAAATGAAGCCTTATAAGCATGTTCATGCATACCCTATGAATGAGACTTGAAATGCGTGTGTGCCTTATGCATATCAAATGGATGAAATGCCAAGACAAGTATGATTATGAAATAAAATGATAACCTTATGTGCATATCATATGAATGAGGTTTTATGCATAGTTTAAATAGAATACTAAGAAGTTATATTTATGAAAAAGAAAGATCCCTATGCTTAAGCGATAAAAAAAAGTTTCTATGCTTAGCCCTCGATGCTTGCTTATGTGCTAAGTGCTTGTTAGTCAAAAAAAAAATTCAGAGGCCTAAACATGAGTTTCAACGGCTAAAATGCAGTTTGTGGTTAGTAATATTTCATAAGAACTCTGAGAATACCTAATATGATAGTAAGGTATGAATACGTGATATGTGACTATTAAAAATATTATTGCCTGCAACGGTTTTGGTTTTAAGGGGGGTCGAGGGACACTCACTGAGCGTGTGGTTGCTCATTCCACTACTCTTTCCCTTTTCCCTCGGGTTTTCTCTATGACAGGAAGAAGTTGAGTCAGATAAGTCCTGAAGGAACCTATTCTTGCTTGCAAGGCATCGTATGTGCCCACTTGAAGGGATCTTACGTGTTTAATGAAGTCATGTAAGGTATTCTTAGTTTATAAGGGTCTGTAAATGATTATTCTAGTTCATGTAATGCATATGGTATAAAGGTCGCTCTGTATGGCCGTCTGAGCCAACCATCAAGTTAATTAGATGTCTTCTTGGTTTAGTTTAGCTATGTCTTGGGATGTAAACCCCAATACTCCGGTTATGTGAACCGTTGAGTTGTATCTTTTACTTTTTCTATATTAATGAACTATTCTGTTTGGTGTACTCTGAGTGGGTGGCTCGTCGAGTTATGAACTCCGGCGTGTGGCCGTCGAGCTATGTTTTATATGTTTAAGCTTCCGTTGATATATAGGGACTATTTGTAAGGCTTTTAGCCTGGAAATGGTCAGTTTTCAAGGGAAACTCTGACCGTTTCGTCCCAGGAATTAAGTAAAGTTAAGAAAGCATAACGCTTCCGGCCCCTAGGGGCTGGGCGTGTTACATTGGTGGTATCAGAGCAAAGGTCCTGCGACCATAAGCTGCGACTTGAATCTTGCATTTCATATAGTCGCCTAGAAACACTGTATGGTTATGTGACATATGCCTACCTTGTGTGCAAATGTTAGTTTTATGTGAATGTTCGCACGTTTCACTAGTTAGATG
This sequence comes from Carnegiea gigantea, assembly GCA_029747015.1. Taxonomy (NCBI): domain Eukaryota; kingdom Viridiplantae; phylum Streptophyta; class Magnoliopsida; order Caryophyllales; family Cactaceae; genus Carnegiea; species Carnegiea gigantea. The sequence goes on along the minus strand of JAKOGI010003615.1, from coordinate 8,027 downwards.
CGGCTTGAGTAAGCTGAATGGTTGGATGAGAGAATCATTTGTTAAGGTATAGGCCGAGTGGTTCGTATTGTCGTGCATGAGATAATTGTTAGCCCAATCGGAAGTTGTTTCGTTTATATGCTTTGGTGATTTTAATTCAATGTTTAAAGTGCATATGATTTGAATCGAATGATTGGAAAGCCTTAACTCTACGCTCATCTTTGCTCCTAAAATACGATTTGCTCCTCGAGCCCCATAATAGAGTGAGCAGACGTATTCAAAGGTTGGTAGAGAAAGAGCTAGAAGCAATTAAACTATTTTCTTTTGAAAGCCTAAAGACTTTGAAAGTTAAAGTCTTCCTGATTAGTGAGCTAGGGTTTTGCTTTCGCATTAAAGATCTTTTTAATTGCTTGGTTGAGTCTTATTGTTGCAACCGAAGACTCACATTTGCTTTGCAATAATGCTTGGATTTAGCCATACGAGCATAACTTTCTGTGTGTAATCAAATGATTTTGAGTGTCCACATGGCAAGGTGTATGCATTGCCGGATGTGTTAACGATGATTTGTTTGCAAGTGATTAGAGGTAGCTTTCTATGACTGAGAATCTCACTAGGTGATACCCCCTATATGTGAATTTTGAGTTGTTTAAAGAAATTAAATGAGATTTCGATATGCTTGGATAGAAATTAAGCAATAGTAGTGCATTTCTCTTGACTATTGCATGAAAATTACCCTCACAGTCTAGGGCCATGCTTGTTGTCACCTGTACAATGTTCGTGATGTCCTATGTAAAATTGATAGTGTCCTTGCTATATCAAATCCCAATACACCTAGAAAGAATAAGGTAGAGAGAGCCTGACACACACTTTGAAATTGTATGCCTCTTACTAAGGTGAATGTGGTTGATACAGCAGTTGTGACATTATGTGTAATACTAAGCTTGAAAAAGCTTATATAATTACTTAGACTTGTTTTAGAGCAATCCTTGATAAGTTATGTTATTGAAGAGCCAAGTAATTAGATTTCCTACTGTTAGTACACCCTTCAGTGTGATTATGCATATGATTGAGTTAGATGGACTATTTGAGTTGATCGACAGGATGGGGTAAGGGAATTGCCTAATTGTTATATGAACTAAAGTGCCCCTATTCTTATGTTTTGTTAAAGTCGCTATTTATTCATCTACTTAGCTAGAAATCTTGTGACCATAGGAGTTGCATTCACACTTGCTTGCCTTGTGTGTTCTATGCCTAATCATATCGCATGCTAGCATACCCATGATCATACTTGGATGCGTGACTCCAAGGTTTACGAATCATTGTACATAAAATGTTTGATGGCTTGGTTGATCAGTATGACATGCGATGACATGATTGAGAGTGCCACATGCAAATTGGTAAGCTTTATGGCAAACCTTAGCATTGCATTTTTGTTAGTTATTATGAATACTACCATTGGAGTTATAGAGTCCTCCCATTTACATGTTACCATGTTACAATTATGAGTGCTAGTACTTCATGAACTTAGAGACCTATACTCGTATGAACGTGTGAATATGGGATTGTCTAAGTACCTTATGAGACTCAATGATGTGCTTGGTATACTTATGGTCGTATCGAAATCTTTACTGCATCACTTGATCATTGAAGTGTGGAGTATGGTTGCAATTAGGGATAATTAAAATATATCATCCAATTTAAGAGAGCTATGTCGTGATATACACTTGTGATCCTTTAATAAGGTCGTAAACGGGCAGAGTTACGGGCATAAGCATGTCATCTTACTTGCATATTCTCATGATATATGGATGTTTGTTTCGTATGTGATGCTAAGTGATGCTGTGTGACGTATCCATTACCTTGCTATAAAATAAAAACTCCCTAGTTAAGTAACTCAGTTTTGAAATGGTTTAATTTTGTATGCTGGTGAATGATCTTGACTTAGTTAACCATCTTAGGACGACCTTGATTTGTTGCGTTAAAAGTGTCCACACAGGGAAAGCTTTTAGACGCTAACTTGTGTCGATGCGTAAATGTAGATTTGTTTGAAACTATGTGGTTTTCTAGACTTGTTGCTCAGATACAGGATTTAAAGTCTGTGTTCCTTCTTTTAAAATAAGCTTTAATATGGTTTTCCACGCCAACTCATTTGCCCCTCTTCAATGCGATTTTCCCTCGGCGCCTAAATAGAGTGAGTAGACGCTTGAAGATGATTGGCGAGGAGGAGACTAGACATCATAAGCCATTTTCTTTCGATTTAAAGAAGTAGTGTCTACAAAATGGAACCTTTTGAAAGCCTACCGCTTAAATCCTAGTTGTGTGCATGTGTTTAACGAAAGACTGAGCTTCGATTTAGAATTTCGAGGATGAAGTTCTTTTAAGGGGGGAAGAGTGTAAGGGTCGCACCTTCAATCTACTACTACTAGCTGTTTCAGTTGTTGAATTTACAAATCTGCGTTTAAATTATTTTTAAACAAGGGTAATAAGTGATCTGTGTGCGCCTTTAACGATTAATTTCATTAAAAAGAACGACTTTACCATTTATGTTATTATTGACGTTACTTATTTATAAATTTATTGAATCGATGCTAAACTGAGTTTTTAAAATCATTCTCGTTTTATTTAGTTGATTCCCGAAGTCTAGATTGAAATTTTAGTTGTGGGACGCTTCAACTCGAGTTTAGTCTAATCGCTAATGAGTTTGGGGCTGGAACCTAGCTGAATTATGTTATTTGAGCCAAAAAAAAAGGAAAAAGAAAAAGATTGGAACAAAGGGGGAAGGGGGTCGTGATCGGGCAAGGACCCCGAAACCCCCCGACCCTCTCATGCACTCTCTCTCTCTCTAAACCTCACTCACTCTCTCTCTCTCTCTCTCTTTGGGGCCACGGTCGCCGGTTGGCGTCACCGCCGACCGCCACCTGTTGCCGGCAAGAGAAAGGGTCGACCGGTCCCCTCAGCCACGCCAACCACCTCCTAAACTCCACCACCCATCGTCCTCCACTTCTCACGGCCAAAAATCAAACCAAACACGCGTCCACCATCCGGAAATTGGCCACACACGTGCCGGAATCTGACGACCCACACGTCCCTCGGTCCCCTCTATAAGTTGGGGACCGAATTTGAGCCAAAAACCACCAAAAACGCTACACCTGCGGGGGATAACGCCTGGGTTTTATAAGAACGCGCCTGGGATTCAGGAGTAAGCAGATTAGGATGTGCTTTGGGGTTGATTAGAGTCGAAAAATTGATTAATCGAAGTAAGTGTTTCTCCCCACCCAAGTTGTTATTAATTTCAAAAACGTTTTCAGTAGATTGATGTTGCATGTTAGATTAGGGTTAGCTGAATTCGAAAGGACTGTCAAGGATTGATTGAAAATGTATTGCCTAGTGATTTCAAGCCTAATTATGCACGGCCAAATCATACACACAGACCCTGCTCACTGCCATCAGTATGCATGTCTCGAATCAGTAAATTTCCAGCTTAGAAATGCACAGGAATTGTTATAGGCTGTAGCCGTGTTTTCAATGATACCTGAGTTGTTTTGAATTGATTTATGTGCAAACTCACTGCTTGACGGTGACTCGAATCATGTTATGCTAAAACGACTTAAATAGGCTTGAAATGTAATTCCGAGACAATGGATGACGCTTCGAATCGATGCACGTTAATTCAGTTACTTCATGTTTGAAAAATGGCTTCGAAATAAACTATACATGTTTAGTTAATACGTACCTGAAAGTTTGGTTCAAAGTAAACTATGCATGTTTAGGATCAAATTTAATATATTTAGTTAACTCATGTTTGAAAGGTTGACTCGAATAAGTGAACGACACGACAAGGGATTGCCTAAGGTTTATTACGCCTTAATGACCTAGAAAGGCTTTAATGATAACCTCGACATAATAAACGAACACCATGAGACCCGTTATGCTCAAAGGGCCTAAATAGGTTCGAATAGTAATTTCGATGCAAGTGATGAATGTTTAGACTCGTATCATGTAAGTGACCTTAACGGATTCGAATGGTAACATGGATGTGATCAATGAAAGTTTAGAGTCATATTATGCATAAATGACCAAATTAGCGTAAACGGTGAATCGTTTTATGCCTAAATAGAGATTCGATTCATGTTAAGCTTTAAAGATACAAATAAGCATGCTTAATAGAACGTTTGAATCGCATTATGTTTAAATGACCATAATAGCCTGAATAGTGAATCGTTTCATGCATAGTCAGTTTAACCTGACGCATTAGACGTCCATTTCAAGTCAAGTTCGCATGAATGCTTAAATGTATATATATATATGTATATATATGTGCATGGTTGTAGCTGTTTGCTACACTGCTTCAATAATTGCTAGTTATTTAATCGGTAAGTCCAGTATTGGTAAGTTGCAAAAGTTATATATCACTGTTCAGTATATCATTTGATTAGGATGCTAGATTGTGAAATTGAAACCGAGATGGTAGTTGGATGGTTTGAGGAAGAACTATGAGTGGTTCGAGGTTCTTGTGGTACGGTGCTTGTGAGGAGGGAGTTTGGGTTGTGAATTAACCACAATCGTGTGGATTGCGAGGCCATGTGTGGCTCATTGTGTTGAATTAATTATGAAGTGCTTGAATGTGATACATGTGCACCCCCTTCCCTTCGATGTTCTCAAGTTGCATTAGGTGCATCAGGGTGAGTTTTTCAAAGAATGATTTCACGTTTTGAAATGATAGTAGCCATAATTATTAGTGTATGGTGGCCTACTTTAACTAAATGAATACAGTTTTGGGAGTGAACTCGCTCGAATGGGGGAATCCCTAAAGAGTTTTATAAATGTGTGAGTTGTATGAAAAGTATTTCGCTATAAGAGGCAGCAAAATTATTAGCCGTTATGGCCGATACGCTTTAAATTGGCTAAGATAATGTGCTTCGGACAATATGATATGATATGAATGATGTTAGCCTAGGCGATAAGTCCTGGTACTAGGAGACCCTAGAAGACCCTGATAAGGGTAGCGTAATGGTCCGATATATTATATGTAGCCATCCCAGGAGTAAGAGCTTAAGTGTGAGCGTTAGGTCTCACTATGGGGTTGAGAATAGATCTCACCCAATCAGCACCCTGTAATGATCTTATGCCAGATGTATTTTCCTAAAAACAAAAAAAAGCAATTGACACTTTGCCATTTTATATGTTTGGAAAGGAAAGAATGTTTTTACGGGCCCTAAGAGGCCATATGAAACAAGATATGAAAAGCTTATAAGGGTCTTTGCATGACCAATACGAAATGAAATGTCTTTTGAAAGAACAAGAGCCTTGAGAGGCCAAGCAAAGTGCTTTCAAGAAAAGAAGAAAAGTTTTCTGTGCATGTTATGTGCTTTTCTTATGAATGAAATGTGAAAGAGATTTCAAGTAAGGTTAAGTGAAGTATATTCACGGAAAGAAAGAAAGATGCGTGTGCATATCATATGAATGAAATCCTAGCAAAGCATGCTAATGAAAGCAAAGCGTTATGTGAACATTCCAAGTATAACTTATGAATGAGATGCTAAATAAGATACGATCCTGAAAAAGAAAGCCTTATGAGCATGTTCACGCATACCCTATGAATCAGACTTGAAATGTGTGTGTGCCTTATGCATATCAAATGGATGAAATGCCAAGACAAGTATGATTATGAAATAAAAAGATAACCTTATGTGCACACCATATGAATGAGGTTTTACGCATAGTTTTAATGGAATGCTAAGAAGTTATATTTATGAAAAAGAAAGATCCCAATGCTTAAGCCATAAAAGAAAGTTTCTATACTTGCCCTCGATGCTTGCTTATGTGCTAAGTGCTTGTTAGTTAAAAAAAAATTCAGAGTCCTAAACATGAGTTTTAACGGCTAAAATGCAGTTTATGGTTAGTAATATTTCATAAGAACTCCGGGACTGTCTAATATGATAGTAAACTATGCACACGTGATATATGACTATTAAAAATATTATTGCCTGCAACGGTTTTGGTTTTAAGGGGGGTCGGGGGACACTCACTGAGCGATTGGTTGCTCATTCCACGAATCTTTCCCCTTTCCCCCGGGTTTTCTCTATGAGAGGAAGAAGTTGAGTCAGATAAGTCTAGAAGGAACCTATTCTTGGTTGCAAGGCGTCGTATGTGCCAACTTGAAGGGATCTTATGTGTTTAATGAAGTCATGTAATGTATTCTTAGTTTATAAGGGTCTGTAAACGATTATTCTTGTTCATGTAATGCATATGGTATAAAGGTCACTCTGCATGGCCGTCTGAGCCAACCATCAAGTTAATTAGATGTCTTCTTGGTTTAATTTAGCTATGTCTTGGGATGTAAACCCCAATACTCCGGTTGTCTGAACCGTTGAGTTGTATCTTTTACTTTTTCTGTATTAATGAACTATTCTGTTTGGTGTACTCCGAGCGGGTGGCTCGTCGAGTTATGAACTCCGGCTTGTGGCCGTCGAGCTATGTTTTATATGTTTAAGCTTCCGTTGATATACAGGGACTATTTGTAAGGCTTTTAGCCTGGAAATGGTCGGTTTTCAGGAGAAACTCTGACCGTTTCGTCCCAGAAATTAAGTAAAGTTAAGAAAGCATAACGCTTCCGGCCCCTAGGGGCTGGGGGTGTTACATGTAGGCCATGACCGAATTGCCTCAACTTTGCTCCCATCCACCTTGATGTCGTGACTAGTAACGATGTAGCCAAGAAAGGTCACCTCATAAGTGAAGAATGTACACTGTTTGAGGTGACAATAAAGCTTCTCCCTTTCAAGGACCTCCATGACTTGAGTTAGATGTTCCCGGTGCTCTGCTTCATTCTTGCTATAAATTAAGATATTATCAAAGTATACCATCACAAATCTCCCAATGAATGGCTGAAATACTTGATTCATGAGCCTTATAAAAGTGCTTGGAGCATTAGACAATCCGAATGGCATGACTAGCCACTCGTGCAAGCCTCCCTTGGATATAGAAACACCACTAAATAGAAGCTAAGACTCTTGCTAGATCACCACCCTGCCCTGCTAAAGATAGAGATAAGCTAGAAGAGAGTTTGAGTGTTCAAAGGAGCTAAGGCTCAACTTCATTCAATAATCAAGCATTAGTCCTCATACAAGGCTACTTGGGGGCTTGTATAATCCCTCTCAAGTACAAAATATCAGCTACAAATTCAAATTAGTAAAATAAAATAGATACATTTCGGAAATCAAAATCAGCCTACAAAAGGGAAGATTAAACCATGGCTTAACAACATTTAATTGATGATCTTGAGGCTGAGTTGTCAGCTTGGGAAGCTTCGGAGGCCATAATCAGCTTCAAAGTACACTAATCATGACATTTACAAGTGGATTAAACCTTGATAAGAGCAAAACACCTCAAAAAGAGCAATGTTGCAGCCGGCTGCCCTTAACCAGGTAAAAGGGATTTTCTTCCCTTAATTTGGTAGTTAATAACTCCTCATGTGTGTAATTTGGCTGAGTGTTTTTATGGCCACTTGATAACATTTTTAATGTACTTTCAAGCCATAAAAGGTTCAGTCCAAATGGAGGAGGCTTGGACACCCAACCAGACCCATTTCTAGAACTGGTCAGAACTAGGGCAGTTTTGAGCACTTGACTTCAACGGCTATTTTGAGGTAGCAAACGAACTCCAAATGACTTAACACTTGCTTTACTGGAAAGAACACATCTTAAACTTAAACTTAGGCCTCTACAACCCAATCATACCATTGGGAGGACTAAGAAATAACGTGCACAAAACTAGGCTTGTGCATAGGCCTCAAACAGGAAATAGAGTGAAATGAGTCTTGGCAAACTAAGTCGACTTCTTAGACTTTACCCATGAAGTTCGACTCCCTTGGACCTCCTTGTAGGCAATGATCATCCTCATGGATGAACCCCCATCAGTTATAAAATACATATATATATATATATATATATATATATATATATATATCTATATTATATATATATGGTCTATATATGATATATTCATTATATACGTCATATATACAATTGTTTGTGTATATATATACAGAG